>CM036539.1:32926490-33091490 GCA_020745685.1 Tautogolabrus adspersus | reverse complement strand
CGCAGGGGGAAAGTTTGGGAACCCCGGGGTTAGCGGACGAGTGATGGATCAAGGGATGAAGAGAAATAAATTGTGTAATAGAAATACAAAATAAAAGGTCGCCACCTGAGGATGTGAGGTCACGAGATAGCTCATAAGAAATATGACGCGGCGTGAGGCAGAGCTCCACAGCGGTGTTACCAGTCAGTGTCCGGTCATTTCCGTGTCCTTTTCTGATTGGCTGTATTTGTTACCAGGTCAGGCCAAAGCTGGCCACACCCACCAACATCCCCATCGCCCCGGCCCCTCCCCCTCCCATGATGGCGGCCCCCCAGCTGCTCCAGAGGCCCGTCATGTTGGCCACCAAGCTGTCGTCTTCGCTGTCCTCGGCGGCTCCCATCCACCAGGTCCGCATCGTGAACGGACAGCCGTGCAGCAAGACCGGCTCCACCCCGCTGACCGGCATCGTCATAACCACGCCCGTCTCCGCTAGCCCCGCACGCCTCGGCAGCCCCGCCCAGGCGCCCACACCGACCCCCATCCTCACCCCGACTCCCGCCCAGCCGATCCAGATCAGCAGCCTGAACACTGAGCCCAAGGTAAGAGGAACGCCGAGCCGTGTGTGAGGCGAGGCGAGGGTCTGCTGTTTGTGTTGAACATGAACCTGTGATGATCGTTACATGTGACTGACATGTTTTTAACATTTTAAGGATCGGTCTTCTTATTTTAACGTCTACGTTCCCTTAGCAGCCGCAGAACGATGATTTGTTCTCGCTGAAGGTTTCTCTGTTATGACTTTACTTTCCCGGTGTGGCTGGTTTTGAAGAGGTGAAGTAACTTATTAACACGAGGGGAATGGGGTTGTGGACCGATCCTGCAACAGGACAAACTATCGTGTTTCGCTTTAATGGAGAGAATCAGGAGGGAGGGGTTCACAGGGAGCGAGGCGAGCCTGAAAAAGAAACTACACTTTAGAAACAAGGACCTGAAACAGAAACCTGAGACAGACGTTTGTGAGCTTTACAGAAAAACAAGCTCAAAGTGGCTTACAATAAGCAGAGCTGGCAACACCGAGTGAAAGTCTGAGTTTTTAGATCCAATCACAATTTAACCTGAGTCGTCTTTCCGATGAATGAAGGGAATAATCACAATAACCTTTATGTACTGAGCTGTTTTCAGGTAGGGCGCCGGTGGCCGAGTGGTTAGTTTGAGTATCCCATGTACAGAGGCTGTAGTCCTCAAAGCGGACGGCCCGGGTTCAAATCCGACATGTCCTGTCTCTAAAATAAAGGCATCAAAAGCCACAAAATAAACCTTTAAAAAACAAACAGGCAGGTCATGAAGTCAGAAGCAAAGAAGAAGAAATAAGAAACATTTTAAAGATAGAAGACATCAAATTATTTTAAAGCAATTTTTAAGAAGTCAAATTCGCGTAAATCTGGAAAAGCTCTCCTGAAAAAGTTGTCACTGACTCAGCCGACCCGATCGCTCCAGAGTTCTCGAGCGTCACTGAAAAAACGCTCTTTGGTTCTCATCAGTTCTCAGTCTGAACGACCAGAAGACGTCGGCTCGTACTGAAAGGTCAAAGGTGTCTCTGAGAGAAAGGTAATGGTGGGCTTTAAAGTAATCAATAAAGTCTAAAACCAACGGGCAGCCGCGTTGTAGAGACGCTGGAACAGGATGTGGTCGTGTTTCTGGTTCTGCTTAAAAGAGTTTCGACCCGTCCAGACTCGGGCAGTGAAAAGGCCGTTACGTGTATGGAGGCGTGAGGAGATAAAAGCCTCTGTGTGTTTGAGACGATAAAAACAATGAGTGGTTTCATTGACCTCCTGAACGTCCGATGTCCTGCTCAGTGATTGGACTTCCTCCTTCATTTGTCCGTGTTTCGATCTTCGACTGACAGCTGTCGTTGTCGTCTCCTCTCAGCAGACTGTTAAATCGGGAGGAGCAGAGCAGAAGGCCATCGTTTGCCTCCCCTCCTCCTCCACTCCCCCGCTGTCTCCTCCTCCTCCTCCCAGACCCAAGGAGAACCCAGAGGTACAGCCGACTCATGATGCCTGACACACGACCTCCGACAGGTTCTCATATTAAAACTGTTTTTTTCTCTCCTTCAGAAACTCGCCTTCATGGTGTCTCTGGGCCTCGTTACACACGACCACTTAGAAGGTGAGCGATGGATTCTGAGCTCTCGGATCTTGTAGACGTCCTGAATCTGCTGCAGCTCTTTAGGTTTCTGTGTTTTTGTTGCAGAAATCCAGAGCAAACGACAGGAGAGGAAGAGGAGAACGACGGCCAACCCGGTGTACAGCGGCGCTGTGTTTGAACCGGAGGTAAACAAACGACTCTGTTGTTTCAAAGTGTCCGAAAGGATCCGTACAGAGTTTGACCTTTTTGTTACAGAGGAAGATGATTTATTAACCACAGACAGCTGTGACATCACGCTCTGCAGAGACACCACACTACATTCAGACAGAGACTTGACCTCACAGGACTCGGGAGATGTTTGGTCTACAGCTGCCTCCATCGGTTAGAGATTGATTATCGAGGCGCGGGACCAATTTGCAGCTCGCTATCTTGTTTGTAAGGTCCAAAAGTAACCAGTGTAATAGCTGCAGCTTGTGGTTCTGTTCACACTGTGCAATTGAGTGCAGTCGTACGACCAAAATATCAAACATGTCAGAATTTATCGACTGATCGGGAGCAGCTGATCGAACGCTGATCGGCCGTCGTGCCTCAGTGTTCACTGCATGACTGACGCCGGGCGACCGGGCTGACATCCGGCCCTAACTGTGCATGTAAACGCACAGAGTGACCTCTGTTGATTAACGGCTTGTTTTCTTTCTCTTGTGTTTCAGAGGAAAAAGAGCGCAGTGAGTTACCTGAACAGCCCTCTGCACCAGGGGACCAGGAAGAGAGGTCCGTATGAAATACTGACGCACAGGTCACTGACCAGACTCACCTGGCAGAGACAGACTAGACACAGTTAGACAGGTGCTGCAGCAGAGGCTCAGTTACATTAAATCACTGTTTAAAGTTCAGTAGATACAGACACTAATGTGTACTAATAACCGGCTGTAACACCAGCTCTCCTTCCTCCTCCTCCTCCTCCTCCTCCTCCTCCTGCTGCTGCTGTTTCCTGTCGCTTCTCTCAGGTTTAATGTCTAAATCCAGATTTATTATTACTCACCTCAGAAACTTGAATCCAGCTCAGAGGTTTGAGGTTTCAGCTCAGGCTGCTCCTGTTAGTCATGCAGGTGTCTGTTTGTCTCGCTCTCGCGCACTCAGAGAGACGGACAGACAAACACTTACAACACCACCAGCCTCGTAGTAGAAGGAAACACTTCAGCCGCTCCCTAAACTGAGGTCGGTGCTCTCCGAGAAGGAGCCTGGCTTTTTAAAAATCTGTCCCTGTGCTGTTTGACTCTGAAGGCCGTTTCAGATAGGACACGGTGGGCGCTGCGTGCACTGCTGTCAAGCACATCGTATCTGCGCTGAGCTGAACACAGTGCAAGGTCTCGCTTGCCGTTCTTGCGTGCTGCGCTTTCAGCGATCTGTGACATCACCTTGGCGCGTCCCTTAGGAGGGAAGATCAGCTCATAACAAAAGCTCTAGTTCAAAGACATGTCGGACAGTTTGGGCGTACCAGGTGTGTTTCAAACAGCAGCAGAAACGTGTGGCGTGTTCGTGAAGCGGTCGTTATAGAGCTGCAGCTCCTGGACGAGCCGAAACTCTCCCACATCCTGTCGTGTCCTGAGGATCTCATGAAGCCACGCCCTCTTCTTCTGTGCTGCTCGTCTCCTCCTCAGCAGAAGAAAGGTCGGAGCTTTCTACTGAAGAGTGGACACATACAAACATACTGTGCATCCAAACAGTAGATATTGTTTCAGTCACCTAGCAACATGCGCCGTTGCTTTTTGCTCATGTGCGCTCCCCTTCTGCTCTGCGCCCTTCTCCGCGGCGAGCGCAGCGTGCACCAAGTCCTATCTGAAAGGCCTTTGAGGAAGACTAAGTGTGTCCAAACGTTAAATTAGCCTTCAGTGATTCGTGTGCTCCAGAACTGTCTCTGGATTCTTCCTGAGAGGAGGAGTCCTGAATTCAAAATTGAACGACCAGCCTCGTGTTTTAGATTTTGAACGAGTGAAACTCTCGGCTGAGTCGAACTCAGCAGAACAATCTAAACATACATCAGAGGAAGACTCGTTTTGTTTCAGACGATTTGGACTCGGTAATTTAATGAATTCATGTGTTTTTAATCTCAGTGATCGAATCTTCACGCAGCCTGAGCTGAAACGTTCCTAAAATCTCGTTTTTAACTTGAGTAACATCTGGATAAACCTTCACACCTGCTCTCTGAGGAGTCCTCAGAGTGTGAAGAGAATAAATCTGCAGAAGAATAAAGAAATAAATCCGGATATACGAACATAAAAAATGTGAATAAGCAAATTAGGAAACGTGGACAAACGAACAGCAGAAGAAAAAATAAGAATAACAAGTGAAACGAGGCGGATCCTTTAAAAGTCCTCTAAATGTCAGACTGAGACTTGTAACAAGTTCTCGTATCTTTTAAAGGTGTGTGAACCCCGACAGAGGAGCGTGATACGTAAAGACAAGAGACAAGAAGATCGGAAAAATAAAACTGAAAGGAAGTTTGGCTTCAAGATAAACAAACAACAAACACAGGATGGTTGTCAGGGGCAACAGCAACGATCATGAGGAGACTCTTAACGTTGTTGTCACGCTGCAAAAAGAGAATAAATTCATCTTTAATTTGAACCGTTAAAAGTTTTAAACCTCATTTGAGAAAGTCAGCGGCCTAACGTCAAGGATTCAAAGTATTAAAGTGTGTTTAACATTTAATTATGTTTTTACAAATATAACTGTTTAAAAGAAACAAAGAAGACGCCGTTAAAAAAGAGAGATAAACAAATATTAAAAACAATAAATCGATTTTTAAAATGCAAAATAAAAATGTTTTTATAAATGTCTAAATATTTCCACGTTTTGAGAAACTTACCGGGAGGTGTTTCTTTATTTTTATTCCACTCCTCTGACTCCAAAGAGCTCAACAGTGAGGTTGAGGAAGTCAAACTCCTCCGAAGTGGATCAGCCGTGATGTCATCACCTTCACAGGTAGACTGACCACGAGCTACCTGAGTGTGTAACGATGGTTTCTGCTCCTGTAGGAGACACAAGTTCGTCTGATATCGACCTCGTTTTAAGAACAACAAGATTAATTCACCATGTCGGGGAAAAGAACTACAACTCCCACGATCATAGTGTCACAGCGAAGTCTCTGACTGGTGGAGCCCGCTGTTACCATGGCAATGTTTCCTGTCATATAGCTTGTGGTCAGTCTACCTGTGATGGTTATGACATCATGGCTGACATCTGGAGAAAATGAACGGGGATTTTGACTTCCTGAAACAAACTGTTGAGTTCTTTTTCAGGAAGTTTGTTTCGTCATGCCTGAGACTTGATGTTGTTGAAAGGCATTCTGGGAAGTGTAGGCAATCACGGGTTAAGGATGCAGCAGCACTTTAACCTTCACAACGTTTCTCTTGGAGTATTTGTTGACTTTCTCGAGTTACGGATCATAAAAGGAGCCGACAGCAGAGAGAGGAACTTTATTCTTTGAAATGTTGAAGACGAGAACAGAACGTAATCTCGACTCCAGGGAACGACGTGACGGACTCTAACCGACTTTAATGACGTTGCTCTTTAAAAACACTTAACACTGATTTTAAGCAGCGTCCATGTAACCGTCTGTTTGCCTTCTTCTGGAGGTTTAACCCTTTACTACTCTCCACAAAGCTTTCTGTAACATAATGAACCGTGTGTAACTCGCAGTGTCAGATTTTATCACCTCAGGAGCCTGAATACAGTTTTTGAATTGACCTCAGTGTTTTTGGCTCCGGCCCTGGTGACAGCCGGTCGTAGGTCGACCTGCACAGGTGAGCGAGGTGTGTTAAACTCTGACACTGATCCATGTGTAGACTGCAGTAGGTTGTGGTAGTGCTCGGCTGCAGCTTGCATGGAGCCAGTCTCCTGCACTAACACTGCTGTCTGTGCTTCTGACTCCTCCTCTTCCTCCTCTTCCTCCCTTACCGCTCCCCCGTCTCACGCTAGCCAACGAAGACTCCCTTTCCAAGGTATGTCATACAGACTGTTTGTTTTTGCTTTCTTCCCCCCTCTCCATCTTTCTTTTTTTCTTTGTTTTCCGTCTTTGTTGTCTGTCTCATTTCACCCAGGTCGCCCACCCAAATACAGCAGCGTCCCGGAGCTGGGCAGCCTCACCCCGACCTCCCCCTCCAGCCCCGTCCATCCCCTCCCCTTGCCCAGCCCCAGCTCTGGGGATGTAAGTAACGATGGGGGAGACGGTGACAGTGCAGAGGGTTGGAAGCCCCGTCACACACACTCCTATTGGCCCAGTAGCTCTGACAATCATCACACCCCGAGACCTTCACCAACACGTCCATTAGTTTGTTGTCTCCATGTGATAATCATCAGCCATCACTTGATTTTTACTTTGATTCAGCCTTACAAAGTGAACAGCATCCATTAATTATAACTCTCAGTGGCTCACAAGGGCGAGCGTGCTGCGACGGCCTTAAAGGTGTTCGTGAGGAGAAACAGGCTGCACGTTTATAAACACAAAGACGTCGGAAACAGAAAACCTGCTGCACGTGAAACTGCACAAGAACAAATACTTCAACAGTAAACACTACGGTGGCCTTCACCATGTTTCTCTAACACTAATATGTGTCCCGTGTCTGTCTACAAACCCTCCGTGGAGGTGGCGCATCCTAACCGCTAAGCCATCTGCGCCCCTTTGAAATCTATTTTGTGTTCTGTGAAATGTTTTTGCAGTTGACCTTCAGGGCCACCGTACACCACGCTGCAGACGCACGACAGATGCAAAGTTAGAAAAAAGAAACTAAAAACAAATTCAACAGAAAAAATCTTCTTCTCCTGCAGAAATACACCAAGCCTGCAGGGGGCGCTGAATGACACTTTCAGGCCGCCTCTTTGGATATTGACTTTGCAGCGTTTTTAAATTTGTGTGAGGTTTGCTGTTAAGGAATTTGTTTCAGCTTCTGCGGCACATTTTTGTCATTTGCAGTGCAGTGCTTTATGTTTTATGTTTTTGCTTGTTAATAGACGAATCCGATGGCCGATGCAGAAACAGAACCTCCGTTTCAGAGTGCTTCTCACCCGCGCTCATTGTTGCTAGGTTACAAAAGTTAACTTCTGCTTCCCTCGTTATTGTCCGTTAGGTGTGTTTAAGCTCTGTGTGCTTAATATTTACTTCACTTCAATGAAATATCACCAAGAAAACACGAAACAATCCTACACTTTGAAAAAGACAAGTCAGATTAAGTTTCTCTGAATATCAGAAGTCCCGCCCCTTCTTGAATTTGATTGGTCGGTGAGGGAGAAGTGACATTGACGAGCATGGCAAAGAGCAAAAAGTTGAATTGCTTTCAGCTGAGAGCGCTGTGAGTGCAGCGACGTCAAAAAGATTACATTGAGCACTGAAAAAGCTGAGTTGCAGCTTTCATTCAAACATGCACATGTCCCGGCGCAGTAATGGTGGCTTGTCAACTTCCCTTTCTCCCTCCGGATTCGTTGACTGTTTCTTGGCAGACCTTTTCTCCTTCTTGACCCGTCTCGCCGCTGCAACACGTTTGCCCTCTTATAATAACCACGACTCAGAACACATTCTAACTCCAGATATCAGGTCACTCTTCTGTGGGCTCAGTTGATTAACACACCATGTCCATTAGACATTAGAACAAAACCAACTGTGAACTAAACAGAACCCGATCACGGTTCCTCCTCCCGCCTCGCCTCTCCTCAGATGGTTGGTGGGGCTCAGTTGGGCAGGGAAACTGATTGGTCCAATTCTTCCTCACAGGGAGACATCCATGAGGATTTCTGCACTGTGTGCAGACGCAGTGGCCAGTTGCTCATGTGCGACACGTGTTCTCGTGTTTATCACCTGGACTGCCTGGATCCACCCCTGAAAACCATTCCTAAAGGCATGTGGATCTGTCCAAAATGTCAAGATCAGGTAACCGCAGCAGCCGAGACTGATCCTGAGTCAGGGGGAAAGAGGGTACCGCAGTCCAGAGAGGGTCCGTTAGCGGGGCCGGTAGCTTAACTTGACTGTAAATCTGTCCTGAACTTTAAGACTGTTCAATCCTTTGTAAGCATAAACATGAAGCAGTATTGTTTTTTTGTGCTTCTGTCTCATTCATTATGTCAGCACATACCTGCATCTCACATCCATCCACTTCATTGCCTGTCCCTTTTTCAGCCTCACACATAGCGTGGCGTTAAGTTGATCTCCTTTAAATCTTTATTTCTGAGTCTCCTTTTTATGACAACTCCGAGCTTCCATCCCCAGATCCTGAAAAAAGAAGAAGCCATTCCCTGGCCCGGTACTCTGGCTATCGTTCATTCCTACATCGCTTACAAAGAAGGTGACGTCAGGTTATTTTTTGTTCCACTCGAAGCATCACGCAGTTCAACGATGAGAGATTAACTTTGTTCACTTTGCTGCAGCTAAAGAAGAGGAGAAACTGAAACTGATGAAGTGGAGTTCAGAACTGAAGCTGGAGCGAGAGCAGCTGGAGCAGAGAGTCAAACTGCTCAGTAACTCCATAACGGTAAAAAAAAGCATGAAACAGCTCAGCAACACGACACCAGAACACTTTTCTACATGGAAGAAAACAGCCCCAGAGATCTCAGGGGGGGCGCGAGGCTCTGAGGTTGTCAAATTTAGATTTGCACATACTATTTCTTAGATACAAGTAGGGGGGTCTGCATGGGTACCAATGCTTTAAGGTTACAAGTGGGACACTGTAAAAACATCTATCCATGTTAATATTCATGAACAGAAGTGGTGAAAAGATTTGACTCAGTGAAAATGGAAAATTATATTGATATGTAATAATTGTATGTGGACTTTTTGGCCCCTAACAGTTCCAGAGAAACTTCAATAAAGCATGAGGAATCGTTATTGGTCATTTCTTCATATATTTTTGTGTCTTGTGCTGAATTTAGAATCAAACCTTGTTGTTTTTCATCCATCAGAAATGCATGGAGACCAAAAACACCATCCTGGCTCGTCAGAAAGACATGCAGATGTCCCTGGACAAAGTAAAACACCTGATTCGCCTCATCCAAGCCTTCAATTTCAACAAAGCTCTGGCAGAGACAGACGGTAAGGACATCAGTGCCAGAGTCCAGGACAGAGCCGAGAGTGCGGCCGGCTCTGAAACGGCAACAGGAGACAATTCTGCAGACAAAGTAAAAGATGGGATCTCTTCAGCCAGCAGCAACACCGATGAAAATGACAAACAGGAGGAGCACGGAGCCGCAGGGAACAACCAGACATCAGGAGCAACAGGAGGAGACACAGAGAGCCCGGCGCCGCTAGAAGACAGCGCAGTCCCAACAGCAGATAACAGTCCTGCTGTAGGAACGGAGGCTGGAGCCGGGTCAGGGGGTGGAGCTGTGGAGAGTGTTGGGGCAGGAGCAGGAGTCGGGGCAGGGACAGTGGGTGACACAGGGACTGGTCTCCAGGCGGAGGTTGTGGCCAAGCCTGACACTGAGGCGGTTCCGGTTGTGAACATTCCCGCACCCTTAGTGGTTGCAACTGTTGCCACAACCAACGGTACCACCGAACCTGCCTGCCCTGACCACAGCCCCACAGGAGGCTGCACCACCAACGCCACCACCAACTCTGAGAACAAGATAGCTGCCGTCAACCCTCCAGAGACAGCGGTGGAGAAGAAACAGGAGGAGATCACTGACAGTGACGGCAGCAACAACAACAGCAAAACCTCAGAACCCTCCCAGCATTCTTTGCCAGCTCTTGTCAGCAGTTTGGACAATAAAAAGTAATGCTTTGTCTCTTGAGTTGCGGGAATTCAAACATATATATAAAAAAAGACTTGCTTGCACCGCACGGTGCCCTGAAGTTGCCAATCTGTATAAATGTTGTTTGTTTGCATTGTATTGTCAGACTGTGTCAATGGTAGATATACAGCCCAAGTCGCATGACTCTGGGAAGAAGTAGGCTGCTCCGCCCACTGAGCTGGGTCAGGAAGGCTTACGTACCAGTGTCATCATGCCAATTAGTGATAGACGTCAGTGGTGGGAATGCTCTAAGGGAGATTTAATTCATCATCACACCAGTGTGTGCCTGTTATAGTGGCCCCTGTGTTCTCATGAGGGGTGGGGAGATGGGTTCACATGGTACTAGGAAAACTGAGAACCAAACATCTGTCAGGGGTTACTTGTCTAAGAAGCAGTGTTGTGATAGAGTATGCATACTGAAAAGAGAGCCTGTTCAAACCCTCGTCCAAATGAACTTAATGTGAACAACCTTGAAATTCTGCAATCCCATGACCCTAAACCCCGAACCCTACACCTTCACCCCAACCCCAACTGCCACTAATCTTTAACCAACTCCCCTGACTTCACCCAACTGTAAGCAAACAACTTAAAACCATCTCCAGTCCATCAACAATCCCATATGGCCTCCCATTTTGAAGGGTTAACCACGAAGGTTCAGAATTCTTCAAATAAACTTGTTCAAACTTGACTGTTGGAGAGAAAGGGGGAAACGCAAAAATTCAACAAAAAGGGTGAAAGCACAAACTTTCAGACAGATTCTTGTTGAAAAGTTACTGTTTTGCACTTGCTTGTACCCACCGAGGAAAAGAGAGAGCTTCAGGGGTAAATTGAGATGTGAAGGTTGAGTTCAACAATCCAACAAACCCTTCGTTTGAAGCACACTGTTACTGGTAAAAAGAAGTCCTGAAGTATCCCATTAACCTTTGACCAAATCTGTATCCATTCATCAGAAAACCTTAACTTTTCCTGTTGACGTGTTGTCATTAAACCCAAACTTTTATCACTCAATCCATCAATGGTCCAACCCCAGTCCCAATGCCTTGTCTAGACAGCAAGTTGAAACCATCCTGTCATAGAGAGATAATCTGATGCAATGAATCCTAGAAATGGGTTTACCAAAGCACACTTTGGACAGCCTCCTGAGGACAATCATGGTGTAGAACTTGATTTTCCATAATCTCAGGTTCAAGGACTTCATTTGGAGGATTCTTACTCCTTTAAGCCAGTGTCTCCAACATCCAAATAACCAACAACTCAAACCATTTAAGCAGAAAACATTCCCTCTTATCAGTAAACAGCAGTACGCTTTGATGGATGCCTTTGTTCCTATGACCTTGATTTACAGAGAAGACTAAAACTTAACCGTTCAACTCAACGTAAAGCCTTCCCCTAGAGACCTAAGCGCAAACCTACCTTTTCCAGTGTGCCAAAAATCCAATATGGCCTTCTGGAACTATAAAACTCTAATCCAATTATCTAAAGGCTATCATATCCCAGTCTACCAATGACCAAACACCCTGATCCACCAGCAATCCCAGTTAACATCAGACTGACCCTTCATTTGACAAAATTAAACCACTGTCTGTAACATCCCATCAAATGACATCATTCCCCTTCCTATGGACCAATAGCAGCACCCTTCCACTAGTGACTTAAACCAAATGTACCATCTACAGTCCAGTTTAACTTCCCACTAGAACCCTTAGAAACTCTTAATCAACTAACTGATCACTTTGTGTCCTTCAAGTATACCAATAACCAAACATCCTAATCCACCAGCAATCCCAGTTTACATCAGACTGACCCTTCATTTGACAATGTTAAACCATTGTCGTTATAATTCCATCAAAAAACATTCCCTATCCTATGGACCAATAGCAGCACCCTTCCACTTGTGACTTAAACCCAAACAAACGCTCTCCAATCAGCAAACAATCCAGTTCGACCTTCCTCAGGAACCCCAACAACAATTGCACAAATGACCAATTACTTTATCCTCTTCCAGTTCACCAATGACCAAAAACCCCCCTACCAACCAACAGTCCTAGATAACGCCCTTCCCCCAACCTCCATTCCCTTCTGGTTTGCCCAAACTCACACAGAAAAACAATGAGTGTTGGGTTCACCCGGCAAACAATCCAGTTTGACCTCCCTCTAGAAACTCTTAACAAACTGATTACTTTACGCCCTTCAAGTCTACCAATTACCCAAATGTCCTAAACAACCAGCAATCCCATTTTCCAACAGACCAACCCCTCATTTGAAGCATCCTGACACCTTTAAACCAATGTCTTTATTAGCCCATCAAACAACAATATTCCCCTTCCTATGGACCAACAGCAGTACCCTTCCACTAGTGACTTAAACCCAAACGTACCTTCTCCATTTTGACCTTTCTCTGGCATCCCAACAACACTTGCCCAACTGACTGATTACTTTACACTCTTCCAGTTCACCCATGACCAAAAATCCACCCTACTAAACAACAGTCCTAGAGATCTCCCTTCCCCCACCTCCTTACCGTCTGGTGTACAGTTTGACTGTTACGTTTAGCAGGTACAAAGGAAGAACCAAACATATCTTTGTCAGTCAGCAAAAAATCTAAATTCACCTTCCTCTGGAACCCCAACAACAGCTGCCCAATTACTTTACCCTCTTCCAGTTCACCAATGACCAAACATCCCCCCAACCAACCAGTAGTCCTAGATAACGCCCCCTCACCCCTCCTCATTCCCTTCCCGTTTCCGGTTTCCCTGAGCTCAGGCAGAAAAGACGTTGCGCGTTGCCAACGTTCAGCAGGTACGAAGGACGAGGTCGAACAGGTACGGTAGCCTAACAGATGTTTTCAGTGGTGTTGGTCAAGTGTAGTGATTGAGTTTTCATTCGTGAGTCAAGTGTGTCAACTGTGAGCACTAAATGTGAAGTTGCAATATTGCAATGTCAACACACACACAACTATATCTGGGCTGTGTTTCTTTTTTAAAGGAAAAGATATTCAGGTCTTCCTAGTCTTCAGAATAAGTGCTTTCTGTTCCTGAACCTGCTGGACTGGCATTAACAACACAAAAAGGAATCCTCTTTTTGAAGTGGTGATCTTTGCATTATGTACATTTTTTTGTTGAATCCTGAACTGCCAAAATGATGTTGTATCCAAATTCAGCAGGGACAAGTCCACTTACTGTATTGAACGATCAAATCATTGGCGTTGTAAGATATAGATGCTACCATTTCAGAAATTGGAAGTTCCCAGATCGAGACAGGAGAGCTTATTAAACAATAACACTAGAGGAACTTTTATTTCCTTGAAATGGAGGGATTTGTCGTATGAACCTTCTCCTTCAGATGGATCTCAAAGGACAATACTACAAATCCTGAGATTAAAGCACAAGCTTGCTGCATTACAAAGAAGTGCTGGAGAGCTTTTTGTATGTTAATATGGAATTAAACAGAGTATGCATCTCTTTGTTGTGATGTGACTTATCCCCACATTGCCAATATTTTTCTAGGAGGGAATACAAACCTCTTTCTGACATTAAGGATCGAGTGTAGTTCATATTCTGGGGAGGGGGGGGGCATCCCCTCACAGTTAGATTAGTGCATCTCTTTTCTTTCTGGAGCATGTCTGGGCTGAAATGTGATGCTGTTATTCGTCGGCTTGGTGGCTGTCAGTTGGGGTCTGTCTTTGTCTGGTGAACTGATCATGACTTCTGGCTTCTTGTTGGGTACGGGGCATTAACAAACTCTGGTCTGTTCATAAACGGTGCCTCTGTTCACGCTTTTTTTATACTTTTATTTAATTTTTTTTGCTATATTGGAGCTTTTTTTGTTTTAACTTCAGCTGTCCAAACACGTATTCACCCCTGAAGAGCCCTGATGGTGTTCGATTCTTTGAGCTGTCCCATGTACAAAATGATCTTTAAAAGATTTTAAATGTGTTTTTATCCGGTTAATTGATGAGGATATTTTAAGCCATGCTAGCAGCATTTCCTTGAGGGTGTTGGTGTCCATTCCAGACATAAATAACTTCACAAAGAAGTCATCTTTCTCAGAGGATGAATCCTGACGATCCCTGCAACGTGCAGGAGCTTGCTCAGCCTGTTGTTCCTGTGGTATAGATATCGTCTGATTTTTAACTAGAATCATATCAAACTTTAAAATTCTTAAAAACCCTATATTCCCTCTCCATGAAGTTCAGAT
This sequence comes from Tautogolabrus adspersus, assembly GCA_020745685.1. NCBI lineage: Eukaryota > Metazoa > Chordata > Actinopteri > Labriformes > Labridae > Tautogolabrus > Tautogolabrus adspersus. The sequence goes on along the minus strand of CM036539.1, from coordinate 33,077,390 downwards.
CTTGAGTTTGTAGTCAAGTATATCCACAACGTTTGGGGTGAGACGTCGTTCACACATTCATGTTCCCCTCGGGATGTGTTTTAATTAGGACCCGACCGATATGAGATTTGAGCGGGCCGATACCGATATTGAGGAAGGAAAAAAATCTGATACTGATATACCAGCCGATATCTTTCTTAGATCTATGTTCGATCTGTACAGAGAGATATAGATAATCACATGCATTGTGTTGATCCCTCAAATGCAGTTATTAGACAATTGTGGAAAAGATTTATAATAAAGACAAGATGGTCACTCGACTGGAAAGTAACTGAGCATGTACGTGCATCACCGCTCGACACTCTGCAGAGTGATGATGCTTGTTGTAATCCATATAGCGCCCTCTGCTGGTGACAGAGAACTGCTAGTGTAATACAATGATACTCAAATGAAATGCTTTTTGACTGGTGAATACATCTAGAATATACATCTATCGGAGATAAAATTAGCCGATACCGATAGTCGCTGGATAAGCTCAAATCGGCCGGTATTGTCGGCTGGCTGATTAATTGCTCGTGCTCTAGCTTTTATACCTTTGGTGATCCTCGACAACATTTTAACTAACTTTTAATGCGTCCAATTATTTTGTCTTTGACACCAAATACCTGCAGAACTAATGACATTCCCTCAGCCTCATTCCCTCAGTTTAATGCTTATTAGCTAATGCTACCATGCTAACATGCTAGGCTAAGATGAAGAACATGGTGAATATGTAACCCTGTGAAACAACATGTTAGCATGTTAGCATGCCAGTGTGACAGCTGAGGTGAACCGAGCTGCTAGCATGGCTGTAGACTCTTAGGAATTCTTTAACAAGAATTAAATTCTCTTCTATTGTCTAACGTCTGCACAGAGCTACAGGTATTGTCTTTGTGCACATGCCTGTCGGGGTGAATACGTGTGCAGGCGTCTGTAAAATAAGCTGTTACAGGTGTCTTTTTTTTCATATCATGTGGACTCTTGTAACTGAATCAGCATATCTGAAACGACACGTACTTTCTTTTAGCATCAGCTGTACAAACTGCCTTCATTCAGAAGATCCCAGAAAAAGAAACGAGAGAAAATCTGTGTAACATTTCTACGTGTTTGGCCACAGTGTTGTCTGAGAACTGTGGTTTGTTTCTAAAGAAGAGTTTAGCTATCCGAACACAGGCGGAAAAGACTGATTTCTAACAGAAAATGGCGACTGACGCGTCCCCGTCTCCTTACAGATTCCATTTGTTGTGTTTTGTTCTTCGTCTGCTTACTGGGGTGGATGTTCTTCTTCTGTCGACGTGTGTTCTCTAACGGATAGAGCAGAGCAGTCATCCAGTTTTTCTTTGAACAAGCCCGTTCCAGACAAACTGGACCTTTCCCTCTGTACAGTAGGTACCTCGAGTGCCTTTCTTCAAACAGCAGATAATATTTGTCTCTTGACTTGCACTGTGACTTGTAGAACCTTACTAACCCTCCAGATGACCCTCTTAACACCCGAAACCCGAACCAGTCCCTCCTATCCCCACAGAGCTCCCCGAATCTCCGGAGCACAAACCCCGGCCCCTCCCTTCACCTCAGGCTGCCAGTAGTCAATGCAAGTGGAAACTACATTTCATAATATGCCGTTTAGATTGACCAGATAGTGTTTTTGTTTTTATAGGAGTTGCCTTAAATGTGTTTTATTTTCCTTTGTAACGTGGTTAACTTTGGAATTAGGAAAAAATAAAAAAATCGCTGCAGACGCTGGGGATGTTCAGAGGTCGTCTGGTGAGGAACTCGTCAACAAAGACGGATTGTTGTTGTTGATGAGGTCTCACTCGGTGTGACAGCCGGTCATTTCGTGATGCACTTTTGGTTTGACCAGTATTATTATCAGAGAGGAAGAAGAGAATGGGAGTCACAATCATGAACCCCGCTCTGGATTTTCACTCGGGAGCTGTTCTGTTGTTTCGTTGACTCGTTCATCGTTCCCTTCCTCCGTGCCGTGGTTCCCTTTTCTTCTTCTTGTGTTTTTCGGAGGAGGGATGAGTTTGCTAAATCAGGTGTTGTGAGCCGCAGCCTGTTAGGACTGAATAATAAACTAACCCGCACCCTGATGGGCAGACTTAGACCCAATTAGCAACTTCTGTCCACTCAGTCTGGTGGAGCGCATGCCTTCTTATGCAAATTTTTATACAAGATTTGTCAAACCTTTTTTAATATGCATTTGTTGTTTTAAGTTTTTTTATGTGAAACTCAAGTCACCTTTTCTTTCCTCGCCGGCGTCCTTATGCCAAACGTGTGCAGTTTAGGCGCTCAACACTTTGGTAGCCTCCACGTTAGAAACACTTCTTCCTGACATCATGTTTTTACGGACTCTGGTTTTTAATTAGGACTTGGCTAATGCACCAGGCTGAAAGTTGGGATCCCAGCAGGGCTGTTTAGGGCGCTCAACCAATCACGTCTTCATGTCTGTCGTTGGTTTCTTCTTCTAGAGAAAAGTTGGCGGTTTCAGTTTAGTCCAGCTCTAACAGTGAATTTATCCAAAGAACACTGCACATGTGCATTTCTGTTTTGGAAGCCTTTCATGTCGTCGGTGCATATCATTCGGGATTTTTTCGGATAGTTTCTGCGTCAGCATCGTGTTAGCACACTGGAAGAGGACCACGTTTGTCTGCAGCCGCGTCGGAGGACGTCTTGAATGCATTCATCTCCAGCTCCCTGTGCGGTGGAAGCATCCGGTTAGATCGCCCCCTCCGACTCCTCTTTACGTTTAAAACGATCAAGTCATGATTGTGGCCTTCTAGTATTCTGTCGATACATGACATCAACCCGTCGTTACCGCTCACCATCCATCCTGTCTGGACCCGACTGTACACCTGAAGCTTCTTACCTCATCCACAGCTGATTCCATTGGGGGGGGGGGGGGGGGGGGGGGTGTTGAGTGCAAAAAAAAAACAAGAAAAGAAAAAGTAAAAGAAGTCTTTTTTTATCTTCCATTCGGTGAGATGCATTGTAGCGATATGAATAAAGAAAAAGTTCACCTGGTGTGCTGAATAATGTGTAAATTGGTAATTACACAATCTGAATATTTGTATAATTGTTTGTATTTTTTCATAATGATTTTGGAAAGGAATGTGTTTATTTTTTTGACTTCTGTTCCAGATGTGTCTTCTGTTGGCCTGACATTGTGACTGGTCTGGTGGGATTCTTACCTCTGTATTGAGCCTCTTCTGTGATGAATTCTTTGTATGCAGTGTTTAGGAAATACTGTAGGGAACATGGGGAGGAGTTGATATTAGGAGCATTTGATCAATTTGTATTTATTTATTTTATCATTTTGTTAATAAATTGTGAAAAGCAGCGTGTCTCGCTCCTTTGACTTACTGTTTTTACTTCATACATTCTGAGAACAAGTTATGAGTTCTTTTTGGGACTTCAGGGGAGCTCAGAGTAGAGCCGCTGCTCCTTCACATCGAAAGGAGCCAGTTGAGGTGGTTCGAGCATCTGATCAGGATCCTCCTGTTGCCTCTTTCGGGAGGTCTTCCGGGCACGTCCAACTGGGAGGAGACCCAGAGCTCGCTCGAGCGAATATATATCCCGTCAGGACTGGGAGCGCCTCGAGCTTGAAAACGTTGCTTGGGAGAGGGCCGTCGACCCGGCACCGGATTAGCGTAAGATGGATGGACTTCAGGGGCTCCGTAATAACTTGTGTGCACAAGTTAATTGTCTTGTTCCCAGAAGCAATCATCTAACTAGATATACTGTTGTGCAATGTTTTAGTGTTTACTTTTGGGGGCTCTGTAGCTTCATGTACACGGAAAGCTAAGAAAGGGGGCTGCAAGGGAACATCCCCAACTTTTGACTGTGGAAACGCCAAAATAAAGCGTGCAGTACTGTATCGAACCGAACTGAACCGCTTGGTGGAATCAGGGTTTAATATCACATTTTGTCACAAGGTGTTATCCTAAAACACCCAGAATGCACTGGGCTCGTTTCCTCCCAAGGCCCCGCTCAGGCTGCTCCCATTGGACAGGGGCCACGTAAAAACTTGTGCACACAAGATAATACTTAGAAAACTTTATTTATCCCAGAGGCCAATTCGCAAGCTGAGCTTTTAGATGAGCGATGGCGCCCTCATGTGGTCACTTTGGGCATGACACCCACAAGATGAAAATCACGGTTTAAGGACAACAGTAATAAACAAATATGTCAGTAAAAACAGAACCAAGACAACCAAGTCGTAGCTTCGTGTACAGAGCAAGCTAAGACAAGGGGCTGTAAATTACGAGGTGTAATCCTACAACCCCCAGAATGCACTGGGCTCGTTTCCTCCGACGGCCCCTCTCCGGCTGCTCCCATTGGACAGACTCGATCTCGGCTTCTGTCGTGTTTAGAAAACCCGAACTGAGGAGGGTCGTGTGTTTGTTGTGAGTGTGAGAAAGTTTATCGTGTGTTTGTGTTTCAGGTGAAGGTGTGTTCACGATGAGCGCGTGCATGGTTCCTCACTGTAAGAAGTCCAAGTGGAAAATCAGCGCGGGCGTGAGTTCTCATCCTCTGCCGAAGAATTCAGGGATCTGCAAACAGTGGCTGAGAGCAGTAAACAACCCGAAATATGAAGAGGAGAGCGACCCGAGACACCTTCAAAACCTCCGAGTTTGTAGTCTACACTTCACACCGGAAGACTACGAAGACTTCGAGTCGAGTCACCCCGAGGAGAGACGACTGAAACAAACTGCCGTCCCGTCTATTGATGTCAACGACGAAGAGCTGGAGTCTGTTTTAGATCCACGCCAAGGGAAGATTTCACGTCTCAAACAGGTCAGAACGTCTCCACATGCCTCCGCTGCTATTCAAACAGAAAGGGTTAAATAACTTATCGCGAGATGTGTGTTCCCGCGGAGCAGAGTGGCGCAGCGGAAGCGTGCTGGGCCCATAACCCAGAGGTCGATGGATCGAAACCATCCTCTGCTAAGTGTTTTCTTTTTTTTAAACTAAAGTGACGCACATTGTACGTGTTACGTCTAACAAACAACAACATGAAAGGAGAGTTTAAAAAAATAGCCAACTTGTTTTCTGATTTCTCAAACAACGAGAGCAACCCGTCCACACAACCTTTCCTCTTTTTTTTAAGATAGCGGTCAAATCTTTTGTACACTTCATCTTTATCCTCTTTTCGACTGCAGTAACTTTCCCCCGGAGCCGGAGACCTTTTGAGGAACTATGTGCATTTCCACCGCAGGAACCAGGTTCTAAATTTAGTCCTGGGGCAAAAGATCTACCCCTAAAAAAGACCCTGCTGGTGGGGTAGTAAGCAAGCCGTCCTGAACGTCTTTGATTGGTCAGGCACTGCAGGGTTTTAGATTACCCATCGTGTTAGAGGGCGCACTCACACTGAGCCCAGTTGTCCTGTACTGTGCTTAAGGACGATTGCCCCCCTTCCCATTGGCCTGCACTCACACTGCTCCAGGGCTAAACGGGCCCGAGTACGGTTACCTCTTGAAGCCTACATAACATTTTCCTGCGCATCAGGACGTCACCTTAACATTAAGAGATGTCAACTTCCTGTCAAACATTGCACATTGGTATCAATCAAACCAGCGACCGCTCAGTTACGTAACAAAACAAACCCCTGTGTTATGTCTGTACTGGTGATGTCACTTCACGTCAGGTGTGCTGTGGGACATCAGCCATAACTATCGGCGGTTGTTATCGCCCACACGCCCGTTCATTCTCTGCGACTCTTTCTTTTCAGACAAACCTGGAGGGGAGAAACTGCTGCGTGAAAAACTGCCGCCGACTCTCTCACGACCACCTGGGGAGGAAAATCCCAAACGGACTGACGTTCCACTGTTTCCCCTGCTGGAGGAAGAACGAAGGCGATGAGATCTCCGCTCTGACCATGAGGAGGCGGGCCGCCTGGGTTGCTGCCGTTGGACGAGGCAACATCACATTCAGCCACATCCCAACATCCATGAGAGTGTGCTCCCGACACTTTCACTCCGGTGAGTACACACTCGTAACAACAGCATGTGCAGCTTTAAGTACACGTCACACACGGTGAAATCTTCTTCTCAACCATTCTGATCTGTCGCCTCATCACCTGTCTGCAGGTAAACCCGCGTACGAGATGCTGGAGTCCGATCCAGACTGGGTGCCATCCCTGGAGCTGGGTCACAGTGAAGGAGACGACAGACACACAGAGCTTCTCCTCAAGCCCGAGAAGCCGAAGGGTAAAAATAAACTCAAAAAGGCTGCGAAGAAGACATCGTTAAGCATTTTCAGAACTCCTCAAGGAGAACCAGAGCCAGCAGCAGAAGGAGGAAGAGGAGGTGCAGGAGGAGGAGATGGATCAGAAGGAGGGCAAAGAGCAGGAGCAGGACAAAGAAAAAGAGTGAAAAGGGAAGGAGGAAGAAAAGTGAAAAGAGCGGGAGGACAAATAACAACAGGAGGAGGAGGACTAACAACAGGAGGAGGACGAGGAGAAACAACAGGAGGAGGACTAACAGGAGGAGGACGAGGAGAAACAACAGGAGGAGGACTAACAGGAGGAGGACGAGGAGAAACAACAGGAGGACGAGGAGAAACAACAGGAGGAGGACGAGGAGAAACAACAGGAGGAGGACGAGGAGGTGAGGACTTCATAAGACACTCACTAAAGAAAAGAGAGCCGCAGGACGAAGGAGGGGCTTAAAAGAGAGAACTAGACACAACTTAATATTTAATAAACTATAAAAAAAAAATCCTATTCAAATAATGTTTGTCTTTCTTTTCATGACCCAAAAACTCAAAGTAATAAAGTACCGTCGTACAAAACTTGTTAAAGTGAAATGAGACATTCAAAGATGCAGCAGTGAGACTACAGGGAGACACTCAGGACGAATATCTACGGTGAGCCTGAAGGGACAAAATAGCAGGAGATTAATCACGATTAACTGGTTAACGCTGACAGCTCTTTTACATTTATTACGTTTTTCTACTGTTGGGGGGGGCTTTTTTACTTTTTAATTTATCGCTGAATATAACAGAGACTTTAATCAGGTCAGTTATGTTACTAAGAACTTTTACTTCTTAGCGGCTTCAGTTCCACTTGTGAGAGAACTTTTTATTTCTGGATTCTGGAGGACGATTGCATGATGTCTTTTTTTTTCTCGTCTCTCTGTTGTGATCCAGTTCCTGTCCGAGCGGCGGTCTGTCCCTGGAGAGAAGCCAAATCTCTGCTGCAGTCGATCCTGAAGCCTGAACCGGATATCAGACGGCGCCCTGCGGACAAGACGCTCGAGGAAACGGAGCTTTCTGCTAAAGAGGCGGGCTTTAGAGTAAGACATGAAAGTGTTGAGAGCCTTTACAGTTTGCAGATGTGTCAGCGTGTACAGAGATATTTTCTGGTGCGTCTTTCCCTAATTTTAAATCTCTCGTTTTAATCACGAAACAACAAAGACGCCAAACAAACTAACAAACCCAGGTGACTGTACATGGACTAAAGACAGCGGGGGAAACCTTAAAGGGATGCTCGTGTATGTATGAAGTGAGGTTGTATGAAGTATTTGTGAATAGGAAGTGTATTATTCAATCAATCAATCGATCTTTATTTGTATAGCGCCCATTCATAACAAGTGTTATCTTAGGCGCTTTACAAAAAGCAGGTAAAAGACCTTACTCTTTTTCTATTAATATTACAAAAGAGCAGGTAAAAAGACCATGCTCATTGTTATGTTACAAAAAGCAGGTCAAAGACCTTACTTATTGCTATATTACAAGGACCCAGCTTAATCCATCATGAGCACTTTAGCAAAGCAGCTAAAGTTACAGTGGTCAGAAAAAACGTCCTTATTAAAAGGCAGAAATCTTCGGCTGTGATCCCCGGCTCATGACCAAACAGCCTTCACAGCCTAGACTGCACCGGGCTTGGAAAGGGATAGGGGGAGATGGGATAAGATGCAGGAAGAGGGATAGGGAACAAGGGGGGGGGTGGGGTGTTGTTCAGGTAGACCTTCCACCTACGATCCCGAAGGGCGGGTGGGAGGGTTGTTTTGGCAGGCCGTCCACCAACGATCCCGAGGAGCCTAAGAGAGCTCAGGAGCTCCCAGAAGAAGATGGGGTTAGTAACTGGGATTTACAGATAGTGACATGCAGTAATGTCATATGAATGCAGAGAGAGAGAGAGAAAGAGAGAGAGAGAGAGAGAGAGAGAAAGAGGGAGAGAGAGAGAAAGAGGGAGAGAGAGAGAGAGAGAGAGAGAGAGAGAGAGAGAGAGAGAGAGAGAGAGAGAGAAAAGAGTTCAAGGTGCCAGTTCCCCCGGTAGTCTAGGCCTATAGCAGCATAACTATGAGCTGGTCTATACCTGCGCCAGCCCTAACTATAAGATTTATCAAAAAGAAAAGTTTAAGTCTATTCTTGAAAGTACATAGTGTGTCTGCCCCCCGGACCCCGACTGGTAGATGATTCCAGAGGAGCGGCGCCTGATAACTGAAGGCTCTACCTCCCATAGTACATTTAGAGACTGTAGGTACCACGAGCAGGCCTGATAACTGAAGGCTCTACCTCCCATAGTACATTTAGAGACTGTAGGTACCACGAGCAGGTCTGATAACTGAAGGCTCTACCTCCCATAGTACATTTAGAGACTGTAGGTACCACGAGCAGGCCTGATAACTGAAGGCTCTACCTCCCATAGTACATTTAGAGACTGTAGGTACCACGAGCAGGCCTGATAACTGAAGGCTCTACCTCCCATAGTACATTTAGAGACTGTAGGCACCACGAGCAGGCCTGATAACTGAAGGCTCTACCTCCCATAGTACATTTAGAGACTGTAGGCACCACGAGCAGGCCTGATAACTGAAGGCTCTACCTCCCATAGTACATTTAGAGACTGTAGGTACCACGAGCAGGCCTGATAACTGAAGGCTCTACCTCCCATAGTACATTTAGAGACTGTAGGTACCACGAGCAGGCCTGATAACTGAAGGCTCTACCTCCCATAGTACATTTAGAGACTGTAGGTACCACGAGCAGGCCTGATAACTGAAGGCTCTACCTCCCATAGTACATTTAGAGACTGTAGGTACCACGAGCAGGCCTGATAACTGAAGGCTCTACCTCCCATAGTACATTTAGAGACTGTAGGTACCACGAGCAGGTCTGATAACTGAAGGCTCTACCTCCCATAGTACATTTAGAGACTGTAGGTACCACGAGCAGGCCTGATAACTGAAGGCTCTGCCTCCCATAGTACATTTAGAGACTGTAGGTACCACGAGCAGGCCTGATAACTGAAGGCTCTGCCTCCCATAGTACATTTAGAGACTGTAGGTACCACGAGCAGGCCTGATAACTGAAGGCTCTACCTCCCATAGTACATTTAGAGACTGTAGGTACCACGAGCAGGCCTGATAACTGAAGGCTCTACCTCCCATAGTACATTTAGAGACCGTAGGTACCACGAGCAGGCCTGATAACTGAAGGCTCTACCTCCCATAGTACATTTAGAGACTGTAGGTACCACGAGCAGGCCTGATAACTGAAGGCTCCACCTCCCATAGTACATTTAGAGACTGTAGGTACCACGAGCAGGCCTGATAACTGAAGGCTCTACCTCCCATAGTACATTTAGAGACTGTAGGTACCACGAGCAGGCCTGATAACTGAAGGCTCTACCTCCCATAGTACATTTAGAGACTGTAGGTACCACGAGCAGGCCTGATAACTGAAGGCTCTACCTCCCATAGTACATTTAGAGACTGTAGGTACCACGAGCAGGCCTGATAACTGAAGGCTCCACCTCCCATAGTACATTTAGAGACTGTAGATACCACAAGCAGTCCTGCACTCTGGGAGCGTAACGTTCTCGACGGGTAGTACGGCACTATTTACTATTTAAGGTAGGATGGTGCCTGACCATTTAGAGCTTTGTAAGTGAGACTATTATTCACAGGAGACGTCGGTCAGCTCGGCCCCTTTAAGGCTGGAACTCGCCAAACTGACCACAAAGAAAAAGCTGCGACGAAAACTGACTGTGGCATCGGGTCTAGTCCACCGCTGTCAGGTCAAAAAGTCGCACCATTCACACTAAACTGAGAGCAGCTCACTGACCATCAGTTAGTCGGTGCATTCAAAAATAGGTATTAAAAGAGCATCTTAGAGACTGGACTTTACGGTTCTTCTGACTCGAGTTAGACGTTACCTGAAACAGATCAGAAACTCTTTTCTGATTATTCTGCCGTCTTGTAAATAATGAGTAAGTTTACAGGCAGAGTAGGGCATCTTTCATCATAAACAATCTTTGTGTGAGTCCAAACAGCAGTCGCAGAAAACGTTTGTGTTGTTTCCTGTTAACGATTTCTGTAGTAGTATTGTAGCTGAATCAAAACACATGATGGTGTCTTGTGTCTTTCAGGACTTCTTCAGAGAGTCTCTCCGGGCGTCTCTGGAGAGATCCAGCAGGTCCGGGACTCTTCTAAACCAGCAGACCATCAGTATTAGACCTACACCTGTGAAGACGAGCAGTACAGAGTCCTGTGTGAGCTGTGAGCGTCTGCAGCGGAGCGTCATGGTGCTGCAGGAGGAGCTGACTCTGCGCACAGCTGTACAGGTCGACGTAGAGGAGGAAGTGCCTGACTGTGAGTGTCCCTTCTGTATCTGTCTGTCTGCTCTAAATGACTTTGAAAAAGGGTCAGTTCAACATTTCTCTTCTGAGAGACACTTGAGAATATCGACCTGCGGTCTGTGATCAGGGTTTTAACGAGTCACTAAAACAAACATGACAGCCGACCAGGAGCTCCTGAACTCAGGATGTCAATTTTCAATTCCTTGATTCTTTTTGAAAGCACGTGATTTAATTTTTTTGATTAGTCACTGCGCCACCTGTTGACAACAGGAAGTTACTGCTTCTGGATTAGCACTAGCCATTGCTACATAGTTGTTCGTAATCCCCTCAAAATCGGTGTGGACCATCCAAAGGCCTTGGCCATACTACCTGTTGAAGCTCAAACGCCTGCCTCAAACGCTGTCGCTTATGGATGAGCTGTCGCCATGAAACAGGAAGTACTATTTTCAAGGTCTAAACATAGTTGTACAGTCACGAAACGTCAAACACATTATCCCAGTGGGAAACTTAATCGTTGCGTTAACTGAGTGGGCGTGGCTAAATGGCGCCCCCTTAAAATTTTCAAAAACGCCGCCCCATAGGGTTTTTTTTCACCTACATACATGACATTTTTTATGCATATTAAGCATGTCAGGACCTACATAACATCCTCTGGCACCCATCGTCAAAACCCAACAGGAAGTCCGCCATAATTTTTTTAACATTAAAAAAATAGCTCAACTTCGCGTTTCATAGGCTACCTATAGAACAAACTTGTCCGAGGGCGTTTAACCGATCATGGCCGACTCAGTGTCAGTGTGTTCCAGACATGTTGAAGATATAATGTTTTGCTCTACGCGATTCTACATAAAAAGGGCGTGGCCTAGACGTGCTGTCAAACTTTGATGTCTCGCCCTGACAGTGAAATGATCTGTAACTAATGTCCACACAGCCTCACACTTTTGTTCCTGCTCAAAGCAGCATTGGACAATATTCTACTGTTAATGATGATTGTAAAGTTGTACTTTTTTTTTTTATTATGAATGTAAATAGAATTTTTGAAAACGTTACAAAAATATCAAAAACATTAAAAAGTTTGAAGGTCTTTGTGGTTATAAATTAATTTGACCAACAAATACACGTTTATGATGTCAGAGTATCACAATATAATACTATAAAGTTTATTTACATATTAAATCAGCTCCTCAAGACAAAAGCCAGCTCTACATTTAAGGCAATGCTGCCATCTTGTGGTGACTAGACCGGCTGATTTCAGTAAACGCTCCCTTGGCACAGGAATATCCTGCAGAAATGATTGAGAGAAATGTAAACAGAAAAACTAAGAACAGTTACTTTAAAAGGAAAACCTCGAGAGGAAGCGAAATAAAACTTGTTGAAATGTTTTTTTAAATAACTGTGACTGAGTTCAGTTTTTATCACCAACAGCTGTTTTACTCCAAACAAAGCCCAGGTTCATATAACAGCTGACCCCTTAAAGCATACAGAAAATCATTTTAGGTCATAACTAATCAGTATGTCCGGAGATTTAAATAATCAATAATATGCTGATGGGTCATATTCATAAATGTGCCTAGCACACACACTTAGAGCAGGCAGCATGTGACATTAAAGTCCTCGGGGGCTGTAAGACGGAGACAGGACCTTCCTATTTGTACGTGTTCAATTCTTATCTTTGGAAAGTCGGCTATTCAGATGAGAAATGCACATCACACAACATTTAGTCAAACACTTAATTTAATTTGATGCAACACGTTTCAGGTTTTCATTCATCTCTTTTAGTCTCATATTAAAGGAGGGCGCCCGTTTGTGCAGCCAACATTATCCAACACAGATGCAGGTTCGCCTGTGCCACTTTCTGATATTGAGACTGAACCCATGAAAGAAGCAACTCGCTCCTCATTCTTGGATCATGCTGGGATGCAGCCAGCCTCTTCCAGTCGGAGAGATGCTTCTTTTAAGAGCCCCAGCAATTACTATTATCTGCATATTTCCAGGAGTGCATATGTGAAAAGACGCCACTGGAGCAGCACACTTTGCAGCTGTGCATCATGACAGTGCCAGCTTGAACCACTCTGCATATCGATAGTCTCTGAATCTCATACTGTTGCCTTTTTGAACTTACCAGTACTACGACTTTTACACAAATCAAACTGCACAGCCTGCTGCTTAGCGACCCCTGACATGCACAGGGGTGCGAGGGCCCTTCATCACTGCTTACGGTTTTAATTGTGATTATTTCTTGGTATTTCTACTGAAAACTCAACAAAAACATCTTAAAACAAGTATGGTGTGTCTTCTTTAGGGGCGGAGCCTTTCGAAGGAGATAACGAAGATGATGAAGTCGTCGCGTCGTCTTCCGAAAGCCCGAAAGTTTCCGTCCACCACTCTGCGAATTTTAAGCTCCGGCGGGCTCCTCGCTTCCAGAAGATCTGGCTCCACAAGTTCTGGTTCCTCCGATACTCTCCAGTGCTCAACATCATGTGGTGCTATGTGTGCCGCCTCCACAGCGACAAGAAACACGCGAGCTGGGGCATGATCAAAGGCTCGAGGCTCTTCAAGCTGGACAACATCAAGAAGCACAACTCCACCATCTACCACAGAAACAACATGGAGCACCACATGAAGCAGGTGTGCACCGTGTAGAACGTTTACCTGTTCGCACATCAAACACTGCTGTGGATGGTCATCTGTCTGATACGTTACCTCGTCAGGAACTCACGCTGGACCCTGATTGGCTGTAAACCAGTTGTGATGTCATAAATCCTGCAGGTATGTCCAGGTGCTGACATCCAATGTAATAAAACGAATAACTCCAGCTACGTGTGTGCGAACTGTTTCAAAGTGAGGCACAATATTCAGTTTCTCTTTTGTACTTCACAGTGCTGAAAAAAATGTATATATGTATTTGTCCGATGGTTTGTCCTGCAGGGGGCGCTCTAACTTCATGTGTAACTCTTTGACTGCCTGTCGCTGCTGGTGTGATGTTGTTTTTATTGCTTCAGAAAAGAACGGCTGTTCTGCAAGAGTCTTTAGATATGAAATCATCCGCATTGCCCCAGATATCTTAGTCTTCCTTTTTTTTTAAGTGTGCAGAGAAAACACAGACCCTTCAAAGTGCTTAAATATTAAACTATCTACAGTAATAATTATCCTGCAGTTCCTCCAGTGTCCACTAGAGGCTGGCTGCAGAAGCACAGGAAGTCACATACACACCCATTCTAAAAAGCCTGTTTTTACAGCAGACATTAACATGTTTACAGCCTGGTTCAAAAAACCAAATAGGTCTGATTAGCTCATGTCTCGATCGGCACACACTGTACGGGGGGTGAATGTTTTGATGACTCATCAGTTTTGATTTGATGAAGGATAAGAGTTATTCACAATAAGGCGTGTAGCTGACCTGATTGACAGGTGGGCGCGGTGTAACGGTTTGACAGGAGGCTTAAAACCCGCCTCAGCTCCAGCTCTCAGCCTGTCGTTAGGTTGACTGAAAGTTAGGCTGAGACAGGATTTCCAGCATGGAGACCGCCATCGATGGGACTCCAGCGCCCCCTGCAGGAAGAGATGGGTGACGACACTCAGGCTTCAAACATTCATATTTACAATCTGATGCGAAATGGTAAATGGACTTGAGCTTGTATATTTCGTTTCTAGTCTTCTGACTACTCAAAGCTCTTTCACACCGCATGTCACACCTCCACATTCACTCACTGATGGTAGAGGCTGCTGAGTAAAGAGTCCATCAGTATTAACTCATCCATTCATACACATTCACCGACAAAGCAGCGGGAGCAATTTGGGGTTAAGTGTCTTGCCAAAGGACACATCGGACATGTGTCTGCAGGAGCTGGGGATCGAACCCCTGACCTTCCAGGTGAGAGACGACCGACTCTACCATTGAGCCACAACCGCCCTAAAAGTGGGTAAATATTAGTGATCGTGTCGATATCACTGCAGGCGTCTTCTGCTCTTTAAACATAAACATGTACACACCTTTGTGTCTGTTTATTAAGTTTGTTCACTCAGTGCTAAAGGGGGGGGGGGGGTTAGGGTAAAGGTTGGAGGTGTGTCTCTGGAGGAGAGCGATGGCTTCAGGATGGAGGAGGTGTGGCCAAACAGCAGTTTGTTTTGGTTTCATGCTGGTGCTCAAGGGCGCCATCTACTGGATCAAACAGTCACACATTCTTCCTTTAACAACTGCATCGGAGTAATCCACGCAATAAATGTGAGTACATCTATAAATAACCCTCTATACAGATGGAAGATAATTCTAAGAAAGATATCGGCCATTTCATCGATATCAGAATCTTTTCTCTCCCTAATATCGTCATCGGCCACATCAGTTGGGCGTACTGCGTGTGTGTGGCTGTGTGCTATGTTTTAAGCTTTAAGCATCCCCAGGGACGTTGGGGGTCCCCGGTCTGTGACAGTGGGGGTCCCCGGTCTGTGACAGTGAGGGTCCCCGGTCTGTGACAGTGGGGGTCCCCAGTCTGTGACAGTGAGGGTCCCCGGTCTGTGACAGTGGGGGTCCCCGGTCTGTGACAGTGGGGGTCCCCGGTCTGTGACAGTGAGGGTCCCCGGTCTGTGACAGTGGGGGTCCCCAGTCTGTGACAGTGAGGGTCCCCGGTCTGTGACAGTGGGGGTCCCCGGTCTGTGACAGTGGGGGTCCCCGGTCTGTGACAGTGAGGGTCCCCGGTCTGTGACAGTGGGGGTCCCTGGTCCCCGGTCTGTGACAGTGGGGGTCCCCGGTCTGTGACAGCCTTATTTTGAGGGTAGAGGGCAAGCGAAAAAGTAACTCCTGATTTATCAGATGCTGATGCTGAAGGGTTCAGAGGTTGGGCACATCAACAAAAAAACCCATTACCTGTTATTTAATTAATCTAACTAAATAAATAAAGTATTCTTTATGAGGTATTTTAGAACACCATGCTTATTAAAACAAGAACAAGTTCATAAAAACCAAATGTGTTTTAACGTGCAGTCCAATATCAGTTTATTCAGCAGAAACTAAATCTGATCCATATCAATATGTTTTTGCTCTTTTCCTAAAAGTCTAATAACTGACACACACACACACACACACACACACACACACACACACACACACACACACACACACACATTTTGCTGTCTGCAGGTAAAAAGGTGAGAGAAGGTGAATCCGTCTCCTGTCAGACTGAACTCCGGCAGAAATTCACGCTGTTAACTTTAATTTTTGCGCAATGTCTGTCTTCCGTTCTCCATGTCATTTCCTGTGATGAAGATGGTGGTCACAGCTCGGGGAGGCGACTGAGTCGCTGCGAAAATTTTACGGAAACTTTGCACCGGGCAGCCGCGGAGGCAGCGGCCGGGGGTCGGAGCTCTGCGACCGGGGAGGAGAGAGCCGAGCCCACTCGGGAGAGAGGGTCCGCGTCCCCGCTGCGTCTGTGCAAAAGGTGGGTCTGTGTCGGTAGCCACAGTGGCCAGCAAAAATGGCTTCCGAAAAGAGCAGGCAGATTGCCAGATGTCTGCAGATCGAAACAGAGGAGAAAGAGTGGCGCAGATTAAATGTGAGCTGCATGAAATTCACTAACCCGCTCATTTCAGGGATTATCTGAAGACCCGGACTCTGAAAGTTTAGATGTGGAGTGTTTGTGGTCCTGCAGACTCTGAACATCCAGACACTCTGAATGTGCACACATTACACAGAATACAGACAGTTTAGTACCATTTCAAATCCCTGAATACAGAAGAGTCATGAAGTTCAGGAGTTATAATGCATTAACAGCATGTTTGAGGGGGGGGGGGGGGGGGGGGGGGGGGGCATCAGAGGGGTCATTCTGCACAAACGTCCATTTTTCTGTCCCAACTCTTTACGGAAACATTTCACCTGAAGCAGAACTTTAGGGTTGAACAATATGTTATTTGAACAATGAAAACCTTCCTGACCTGAGATGTTAATGTGTCAGGATTTGATTCTTATATACCAGTTATATAGATTCAGAACGCCACATAGCGCCCGTCCCTTCAGTCATGTATGGAGGACGAGGTTAAACACACCATTCTTTCTTCAATACAGTAAACGTGACTATCAGATTTATGATGTGAATGACATACAGGCCAAGCGTTAGAACAAAATGATTTATAGGGTGCATCTGAGATGAAGGGGGGTTTCACACCAGGGACCCAGGCCTGGATCAGAGTACGCTTGACCCCAGAGTCCGGTTCATTTGATCAGTGTGAACACAAATGTACTGTACTCTGTTAACATGCCCGCTTGAGGTGATTTTAAACTGCTCTTATCACTTCAAACCCGTCGTATCTGCGCAGCACGGACCTGTTTCATCCTCTGAGCTGCACGGTAGATGTGGACGTAGGAAGAGGGTCGTTGTTGTCGTCTCAGAAATAACAAAAACATCCACAGTTAGCAGTATGGACTCAGCCTGCGAGTGGTTGCCATGGTTGCTTCTTCTTTTGCTTCTTGTCGGATTTGCAGACCAGCTATGTGCATACTGCCACCTGCTGTATCGGAACAATTCGATGTTACTAATGTGGACACAGACCAGCGGAGGAGAGAGGAGGGGGGAGCAATCAAGTTCAGGCACAGTACGAAACAATCGTGCCTGATGTGAAAGCGCCCTAAAAGGGGTGGAGCTACAGTGACCGGCAACAGCAATGAAAAATAGCGTAGGTGTTTTAGGTCCCGCATGCGGTTTGCGGTCCCCTGTACAAAGACAGGTCACATGACCCTGTCATGACCATCAGATGATGTAATAAACACGATCTGGGTCAAAGTAGTGGTCCCTTGAGACCCGTTTCAACCAAGCGGTCTGGTTCAGTTCGGAATGGTACACATTTATTGGCGTTTCCAGTTTTATAAGTCGGTGATGGTGCCTATAATTGATCCGTGCGTCCTACTTTTTTGTAATCCTTCGTGTGGGGTGCCAAAGCCCCGTTTCCACCAAGCGGTCCAGTTTAGTTCAGTACAGTTCTGAACCGTAAACCCTGATCCTGCTTGTGTTTCCACATCCAACCATGATGACCGCTGATGAAGGACTTGGGCTGAAAAGTGTCCGTTGTTGATCTGTACACTTCTGCTCTACCAAGGTCATTCAGCGTGCTGACTTTTCTGTCACTCCACAGCTAACCGTAGCCTTTCACCTTACGGTATGTAAGCCGGATGGCGATAGCCACGTGAGCTACGTAATAGCGTGACATTATTGCAGCACGGCACAGTGAAGCACGCCAATAAATTCAACGATGACGAAGAACGTGACACAGAAAACAAAGACCAACAATGTAGGACGTCCAGCGTTAGGTGACATGTAGTGACCTGTCACTACAAAATGTTTTAGCAAAGATAATCTGTTTGTTACTGTAGAGATTGTTGTGGCAGGAAGTGCACATTTATAAATTAGAATAAAAGTTAATTAGTGAGCCAACATTCAGAGTATAATGACCCTCTAACTGTCACACGCCTTTGTGCAAGGCAGCCATTTTATTTATAACTGACAATATAAAATGGGGATTGTTGTTTTGTTTTTCTGCAGACGGTCGAAGAGGATGATGTGCTGATTTCCATGAACATGGTTCCAACATGAGCGGCTCGTTGGACCTCTGGTGTGAGTGCTGACTTCACTATTTAGTTTGAGTCCAACGTGTGTTAGTGCTCTTATCCATCACCAAACATCTGCTGAACAAATGACGTCCCTGTCAGCCTCAGATGAAATTGTGACCTGCCGAGGGAGTGCAGAAGAAAACTAGCTCGAAGCTAACTCCTGTACTTGGCTATGTTTACTATTGTACATGGTCCCATTACAAATACAATAAATGAATAAAAAACGTTATTTTTCTGCAGAGCAGGGGCGTGTCCAGCGGGGCAGTTTGAGCCCCCATTAAGATCTAATAGGCCACCTTAAATTCCCAAACTACGATTGGCTATTTGTCTTGTCAGAGGCGGGACCTATGTAAAAAAACAACAACTTTTTGGGCATGTTGCAGCTTTGATTGCATTTTATTGCAGCACTTTTTCTTTTGTTATTTTTTAAATCATGACTTCGGTTAGTTAAAAACATAAAATTGTCTTTATATTATATTCAAACTGTGTATATGATATAATCTTTCCTTTGAAGCCCGTGCGGTGGTGTTAAATTCAGATCTTTGTCCTCCAGTCTGTGAGGAGTGTCAGGATTATTTCCAGAACGAGTGTCCATCCCACGGGCCCCCGCTGTTCATCCGGGATACACCTGCAGCCCTGGGGTCGGCCAACAGGGCGGCGCTCACCATCCCATCCTGGCTGGAGATCTTCACCGAGGGACAGGAGTTGGATGTTCGCTGCGTGGATCCAAATATCCCGAAGGGGGCGGTGTTCGGTCCGTTCGAAGGGGAGCTGGTGACCAAGGACAATTCCTCAGGCTTCTACTCCTGGATAGTGAGTAATACCAGTTCAGAACCTGTTCTAGTCAGAATTTAAACCAGTTTCCAACAAGCCTAGACCTAGAGCTCAAAGCCAGTCCAGACCCATTCCAGAGCAGTTCATCAGTCTAGAACCAGTCGACACCTGTAGCTGGGACAGTTTAGACCAGATTAGAACCAGTCCAGATTTGTTCCAGACAAAGGTTACCAAACACAAATACAAATACACTGTTCCAGTTATGGTTTCAGTAAGGAAACCAGTAAAACTAGTGCTTACGTTGGTTTAAAACCAGACCTAAACATTTCCAGCAACAGATGCTCCAGATTTAAACCAGCCAGGACCTTTTCAAGTTTAGAACTAGAAAGACCAGTTCAACAGACAGTATAAACCAGTTTAGAATCTAAACTATATTTAAGACCAGTTCTGAACTAGTTTGACATTTTTTTCTCCCCTGAGATTGTTGATCATAACAACACGTACCGATCCATCGATGGCAGCGACGAGACCAAAGCCAACTGGATGAGGTAGAACTTTATCCTATCATGAAACCAGCAAGTTTAATGGTTCATTACGCTTTGTTTCCAATTATTAGACTAGAAGCCGTTAATCCATTTAGACCCAAGGATGCCTAAAAAAACGCCCTCTAAAACCTAAGTTACGTTTGAAATCAACCTCCCAGAACCCGAGGGTTTTCAGAAAAACTGCACAGAATTTCAAAGTTTACTAAAATCTTTGTCTCAGCCTCTGTATCAGATAGAGACCTTAAAAATAAAACATTTTAAAGCTTAAACCTATTGCCTTTAACTGTAAATTAAAATTTCCTTTGCAGTCATGTTCATTGCCTTATGAGACGTAGACGTCTCATCAGGTCTTAAAGGTAGAAGCATGCCTGCGTGTCATCAGGTCTAAATGGGTTAATCCATTCTAACGCTTGGCTTTTTATTTGGAATGATATATGCAACATCATGCTCTTCTTAGATCCTGATGTTGAAAATAAACGCTAAAAGTACTTCCTGTTGACCTGCAGGTTTGTCCGTTCCTCATCTGAGGAGAGCGACAGGAACTTGACGGCGTTTCAGCACCAGAAAAGCATCTACTTCAGAGTTTGTCGGACTCTGGAGGCCGGAGAGAAGCTGAGGGTTTGGTACAGCGACGACTACATCCAACGACTTCACTGTGTCTCTCAGGAGAGCATCGACCGCAACCTGGACTCAGGTGAGCTGCACACAGGTGCTCTTTGTAATTATTATATGTTACATAATTGGGGAAAGTATTTAGATGCCTCTTAATCTTGGCCTCACCTGTGTGTATCATCGATTACTAAAGGGGAATTCATGTTTTTTTTTTTAAATTTAGGACCTTTTTCATGTTTTTGGGGGAGGGTATGTAATCTTTGGGGCAAATGTGTCTGTTCAAAGTCCCTTCAGTTCCTCAATTAAAGATTAAAAAATACTGGCGTGTTTTTTGTTTTTTTTAAGATTTATTTTTGGGCTTTTTGGGCCTTTATTGGAGAGACAGGACAGCGGATAGAGATGGAAATCAGACATGCGGGAAAAAGGATCCACAGGTTGGAATCGAGCCTGGGCCGCCCGCATTGAGGACTACAGCCTCCATATATGGGACGCGCGCACTAACCACTGCGCCACCAGCGCCACAAAATATCGGCGTGTTTGAATGATTTATACTTACATTTTTTTTAATGTTGATTGATTTTCGTTTACTTCAGTTTAGTTTGAGCAGTATTAGCAAAGCATGTATAAACCAAGCGGCAACCTCTGCTGAAAAATGAGGCAGAGGCTGAAGTGAAAAATCCTGCAGTTCCTCAAGTGTCCACTAGAGGCTGGCTGCAGAAGCACAGGAAGTCACATACACACCCATTCTAAAAAGCCTGTTTTTACAGCAGACATTAACATGTTTACAGCCTGGTTCAAAAAAACAAATAGGTCTGATTAGCTCATGTCTCGATCGGCACACACTGTACGGGGGGTGAATGTTTTGATGACTCATCAGTTTTGATTTGATGAAGGATAAGAGTTATTCACAATAAGGCGTGTAGCTGACCTGATTGACAGGTGGGCGCGGTGTAACGGTTTGTCAGGAGGTTTAAAACCCGCCTCAGCTCCAGCTCTCAGCCTGTCGTTAGGTTGACTGAAAGTTAGGCTGAGACAGCATTTCCAGCATGGAGACCGCCATCGATGGGACTCCAGCGCCCCCTGCAGGAACAGATGGGAGAAGTCACTCAGGCTTCGTCCAATAATTTTTACAGTCTATGGTGTAAACTTATAACAGACTCACTGAATATTCTCTTAAAATAAAGCTTGTTGCCAACCGTTCAATAACTAGCAACTGCAACCATTAGCCCATAGGCGATATGCAGTTACCATTGATTGCTGACATAGCTAAGAAAACTCTTTTGTTTCAGGTACAGAGAAGCCTGCCGTCCTGCCAAACATTCAAAAAGACTTTAAATCTCCGTGCCTGCAGTCAGCTCTGCAGGGCAAACCCAGTCCGAGAACACAACCTGACGAAGAGCCCGACGGCCAACCTCCTACCAAGAGGAAGAAGATTGACCTCATCTTCAAAGACGTCCTAAAGGCTACTCTGAAAGACTCCAACAAGCTGTGCATCTCAACAGGCTGTAAACCATCAGTGCCCGGTTCAGGGTCGTCTGAAAGAAGCTTTAACGTTTCTAACCTGAAGGTGGAGGAGAACGAGAGCAGTGAGGCACCCTCCACCTCCTTCTGCCCCAATTGTGTCAAACTGAAGAAGAGGATCCTAGAGCTGGAGGAGGAGCTGTCCCGTCTAAGGGGAGGGAGGGACGGTGTGGTCGGGCCATCAATGTCTAAACTGCACCAGCCCCAAAACAACCAGGTCCCGCCCCACCCTGAACAAGGCCCCATCGAAGATTTACAAGGTATGTTCATTCCAGCCAAGAGGTGTTAGGATTTTTTTTTAAGAACTACAAATGTCAACCTTTTGTTGGCAGTAAAGGAAATGTCAGAGGATCAACCAGAGTCAGTGGGCTCATTCCTTTATGGATCAGGATTGTCTTAATGTCCTCCATCCATTCATTGTGTTGTATATTTCAGTCTGGACCTGAGTGGTCGACCTTTGCACCACGTTATTTCAAACAGATTTTCCTTAAACAAATATTTCTAAGCTGTTATCAGAGGTTGAATTTATTTTTTTTTCCCAGGGATGGAGCCCTTGACTCCTACTCAAGTGGTCCTGGAGGAAGACGACCAGGATGTTGACTCTGCTGACGAGTCGATTGCCACAGAACTTGTGATTTCTCCAGAAGACTCAACAAAGTTTTCTTCTGGAGGAGGCCGACGGATTCGCCGTTTCAAGCAGGAGTGGCTGAAAAAGTTCTGGTTCCTTCGCTACTCGCCAACTATCAATGAGATGTGGTGCCATGTTTGCCGCCAGTATACCGTCCAATCATCCAGAACATCTGCCTTTATCATTGGCTCCAAGCAGTTCAAGATCCACACCATCAAGCTCCACAGCCAGAGCAACCTCCATAAGAAGTGTCTGCAGCTGTACAAGCTGCGTATGCATCCAGAGAAGACCGAGGAGATGTGCAAGAACATGATGCTGCTGTTCAACGCTGCGTATCACTTGGCTCTCGAAGGACGACCCTTCTCTGACCTCCGTCCACTTGCAGAGCTTCTGAAGAGATGTGAACTCAAAGTGGTGGACCAGTACATGAATGAAGGAGATTGTCAGATCCTTGTTCACCACATTGCCCGTACTGTGAAGGAAGACCTTGCAGAGAAGATGCGCTTGTCTCCCTTCCTAAGTGTCATAATGGACGCCCAAAATGACGACCTTTTCTCAGACATGGTTGCAGTGTACGTCCAGTTCATCACCAACGAGGGCTCCCCGAACACAGAGTTCCTTTCCCTTCAAAGGCTGAGCATGGCTAGTGTGGACGGGTATCTTCAGGCAATGGATCGAGCCTTTGGGGTCCTTGGTCTCAGGTTTCAGGACTTGCTGGTGGTGGGTCTTGGGCTAGACGGCACCAACATCTCTTCAGGAACGAGAGCCAGCCTATACATAGCTGTACAAAAGACCTTTCCTTGGATCCTTTGTCTTCCTATCATGATCCATCGTCCCCATCTGGAGGTGCTGGATGCCATCAGTGGGAAGGAGCTCTCCTGTCTGGAGGATCTGGAAAACAACCTCAAGCAGCTTCTCAGTTTCTACCGCTACTCGCCTCGCATGATGGCTGAGCTGCGATCCACCGCGCCAACGCTTTCGGAGGAGACAGAGTTCCTTGGAGACATTAGAGCCATTCAGTGGATCATAGGAGAACCAAACGTCCTTAACGCATTAATCAAAGATTACCTGGAGGTAGTTGCACACCTGAAGGAGATCAGCAGCCAGACACAAAGGGCTGATGCAGCTGCCATCGCCCTGACCCTCCTTCAGTTCCTGATGGACTATCAGTCAGTGAAGCTCATCTACTTCCTTCTCGACATCATAGCTGTTCTCTCTCGATTAGCCTTCACTTTCCAAGGAGAATACCTGCTAGTGTCACAGGTGGAAGCCAAGATTGAAGAGGCTATTCTGGAGATTGGACAGTTGGTGGACTGCCCTGGAGAATATCTGCAGGAGTTTGAGGAAAACTTCCGTGAAAGTTTTAATGGCGTTGCTCTTAAGAACCTCCGTGTTGCAGAGTCCAAGTTTCAGTCCATCCGAGAAAAGATCTGCAACCGCAGCCAGGTAATCCTGTCTCAGAGGTTAGACCTACAGAGCCGTTCATTTGCCAAAGCCTGCAGGGTCCTGGACCTGTCCACCTGGCCTCACAACCGGGAGGACCTGCAGGCCTACGGGGAGGAAGAAATCCAGATGATATTCAACCATCTGGAGTCCATTCCCACTGGGGGTCAGGAGGGCTCCCTGGTCAGGATGGAGGCCAAAGGCAGTCTGGTGGTGGAATGGAAGGATTTGAAAGCAGACTACTACAGTATGAATGGTTTCAAAGAGGTCATCAGTCACGTCTGCAGGTACAAGCAGCGCTTTCCTCTGCTGAACCGGATCGTACAAGTTGTCAGGGTCCTGCCCAGTTCCACGGCCTGCTGTGATAAAGGCAGGGGGTCTCTACAGAAGATGTGTAAGAACAATCGTTCCCGGCTGACTCTGGAGCAGATGAATGACCTGCTGACTGTGGCTGTGAACGGACCGCCCATCTCTAACTTTGATGGGAAGCGAGCGTTGGACAGCTGGTTTGAGGAGAAGTCTGGCAGCAGTTACTCTCTGTCAGCTGAGGTGTTGAACAGGATGTCGTCCGCTGATCAGAAGTCCGTCCTGCACAGTGTCGATGTTAACACAGACTACTACCCTGACATTTAGCTACAAGGAAACATTGTAGATCCGAGCTAATGAGAAGAAAAGGTTTTTAAAAAATTAATACCAGATAGCCGTCCAGTCTTTCTAAACGGTAAAGGAAAGGGGGTCTTTGCTCCATCTGTTCTTCACCACTGAGCCAACCTCTGTGTGAGAGAGATTCCTGCTCATTTGAGTGAAACATTCCTGGGGGACCGAGGAATCAAGCAAAGAGCAGGGGCCGCCTTGGCTTTATCTGCAAAATGACAGTAAAGATTCACAACACAACTACAAATAGATGCAAAATAACCATACAGGTGTATGTTGATCAAAGGAGCTAAACAACCACACAAGAAACAAAACACCTACAGAAAGGCTTTCACACTTGTAGAAAACTCCTGATATTTCTAGGAGGAGCTGCATGTGTGAATGCAAACAGCTGAATCTTTCACTCTCGCCGTTTTCACATCTGCACTCCTGAAAGTATCTAGAGAATTTCAGGAGGACTGCTCCGGATATTCTCCTTACCTACCTGTTCACACATGCTCCTCACAGCGGGAGACTATCCCTGTCAGGGAGGGGGGGCGGGGTCTCCTGAAGTAAGACGTGACGTAAAAAAAACGACGCAGAAGTAGCAGGCAAAGCAACAGAGTCCTCTATACAACGCTATAATGAGAATATGTGTCTTTCTATCAATGCTACGTGTAGTTCAACAGAATCACAATCTGAACTAAAGAGTGGAGAAGAACATACTGGAGAACAGGAAACAGAATGCAGCAGGTTCATTAGAGCACGGAGATCGTAGAGGTGGCGTGCAGACAGTCTATGGTCGTGCAGCGATCACAGGGAATAAACGTCACCACCCCCTCCCACTCGCTCGAGGTGAATTCTCCTGATTATATCCTGCTGCGTTCTCACATCAGCTCACTCTGACTTTCTGCAGAATAAATACGAGGAGGCTGGAGGAGAAACTCCGGGTGAAGAGAGAAACATTCAGCTGTTTGAGTTCACACATGCAGCTCAGCACGAACACTTCGGGAGTTTTGTGCAGGTGTGAAAGAACTTACAGTTGAGATTTTTGCTACGAGGAGGCTGGAGGAGAAACTCCAGGTTAAGTCAGAGTGAAAAATGTGGCTGTTTGCGTTCACACATACAACTCCTCCAGTAAATATCAGGAGTTTTTCAGGAGATTTCTGCAAGTGCACTATCTGACTTCAACTGGAGTTTCTCCTGCCAGACCTCTAGTATTTTTTCCGCAGCACCTCAGAGTAAGTTGATGTGAGAATGCAGAAGGATAGTCTCAGCAGTCCTCCTGAAATGATCTAGATATTTTCAGGAGTGCATGTGTGAAAACGGCTTAAGAGACAAAAAAGTCTGGTTTAGCTCACTTGGTCGAGCAGGTGTCCCACGTACAAAGGCTACAGTCCTTAGTGCACCGGTCAGAGGATCGATTCCAAATCCTGACATAATCTCCCCACCGAAGAAAATGTCAAATGTCTACAAAAAGTCCCACAAGTTCCACAAATAGACACAAGACGACCACAAATGGACCCCAGAAACACTCTGATGGGTCCCTCAACTACAACAGAGACTGAAAACAACAACAAACAGTTGCAAATAATTTCAACAAGGCAAAAAAACAGCAAAGACTACAGGGACATAAAACCACCGGACAATCAGTTTATGTCAGTACAGTTGTTTGACCCACACTGGGATTTTATTGACAGCTTTCACACCAACACAAAAAAAACGCAATAACGAGTTACTTTGAACCGAACCAAACGATTTAGGTATGCCCTAAAAAAACAATCAAAGGTGCAAAATGTAAAGTCACAGAATGACAGCAGACACATAGATGCAAAACAACCACAAACGGCGGCTGTCGACTAAAACCGTCCGTGTTCAGCTGGATCTAGTGATGAAGTCTCCTTTCACTGATGGTCTTTGTCTAGCTGAGCTCACTGAGGGTCCCTGCTCTTGTCAGATTTGATAATAAAGCTCTTGTCTCTTGAATAAAAGTCAGTTATACGTAAGAAACAATCAGTGAACTGAGCGTGTGTCCTACTGAGCGTCTCTCTGCGTACTTACAGACGAGGTATTCAGTGGTGTCGAGAGTATAGGGATGTATAAAGGCTTTATATTTCTAATAGAAAAGCTTCTTGTTGTATAGATCCTATAAAGTGTATATACTGTAAATGCTTTCGAGCCTGTTTGTAAGAGACTATTTTTCTCTTGAATTTCATGATTGTGCCAAAACGAGCGAAAGAAAAAAGGTGCTTTCCTGCTCCGCCATCCTGCATTCTGCCTCGTGTTTCTAATGCTGCTGATGCTGCAAACACGATGTGTTCAGCTGATGATTCTGCTTCCTGTTTGGGGGAACTTCAGTCTCAGCAAAGCCAAAGCTAAAGGATTTAAGAGTAACAAAGACTGCATGATGATTTTAAACTTTCTTTTTAGTTTCACTCAGTTAAAAAAACATGACGTTCCTCTTTAAGTGAATTTCCTAAAATGCCAAACCGTCTCGTCTGAATGTTTCTGTTATAACATGACGACCCGGTCTGCCTTTGTTTGTATCTACACGCTGCACGTCTGTATTATATGCATGCTGTTACTCTTGTATCGAAGCTTCTCATGTTTTTTTAAAGCATAATGTTTGTATGGAGGACGCTGCCGGAGCTGTTTGTGTTTAAAGTGACGTCAGACTGATGGCGTGCAGTAGAGCTGACAGCAGCGTGAACAGACTGATCACAACACACGAGACGTAAGAATGGCCATCATCGAGTCGTACGCCTCACTCTGTTAACAGCTGATCGTGGGTCTGATGGTGTCAGACTCCCGAGCTGAGTGCACTTTGCTTTAAGTTTGATGTTTGAGATTTGTCCCTGCTGGACTCTGAATGTGGTCACAGATGAACCAAAAGAAAACGTGCACTAACCTGATTTCTCTGCTCTCTGTTTTTAAAATCTTTGAAATGCTGTAAGATGTTTAAGATGTTCTCTTTCAAAGCCATTAAATCTGAATCCAGTCGTCCTGATTGGATACAAAAAAAACTGCTTCTGTCTGATGCAAACTTTTTTTACGAGGTGACAAACTCGTCATTCTGCACGTCTGTCATGAGTTACAGTAACATAGAAGCCGGGACAAAGACGGAGGACGATCGATGTTTGTGTTTGTTAAACTAACTGGACAGAAGATGGATGAGAAGAGAGATGTCTGAACTCTGAATGTTATATGTTTAGAGACGACACTCTCAGTGACAATATTTCCTTTTTTAGTGCAGAAACAAAATAACTGATTTTTTTTTCCATTTCAAAATCTCGTGTTCAATTTACACATGTCCACGGGGGTGGAGAGAAACATTTCAATTTTGAGTTTCTGAAGCTTGACCGACTTTGAGTAAGAGTTTAAAACAGGAACAAAAACACGCTTGATGAGCTGAAACTACCTGCACAGTGATTACCTGGAGGCCAGAGCAGCACAGCAGCAGACATTTCATGGGTGAAAAATAACTGATGCAGAGTTACCAAAACCAACATGTGCAGGTTAGACAGTGTGCAGGAGCAGTTCTAGAACAATGTGACTTAAGGTGCATCTGAGATTAAAGAGGTAGCAGCCACAGCAATGAAAACAAGAGTAGGTGTTCTGCGTCCCTCGTGGTCCCTGGCGAACGGACAGGTCATGTGCACCTGTCGGTATATACAAAATACTCTTCCCCATGTTTCTCTAACTCTAATATGTGTCTCTAGTCTGTCTACAAACCCTCCAATGATGAGAAAAGTCCATCCTCCCCGTCTTTTGCCTGCTCCACTTTTCAGAAAATGTGTGCTCAAACAGGCCGTTTGGAGATTTTCCCTTCATGACATCACAAAGGGCAGTAACCCCTCCCCCAGGTGGGTGACACTCCCACAGCTAGGTGTTTGTTCTGCCCTCTGAGTCTGCCTTCTCACCGTAAACAATAGGACATGGAGCGAGAAAGCCCGAGCCACCCAAGCCCTTCCAGAGAGGGGCGTGGTCAGACACAGCTCATTTACATTTAAAGCTACAGACACAGAAACAGCCTGTTCTGAGCAGGGCTGAAATAGAGGGGTTTATAGGCATGATCAAATACAGGATCAGAGTGGATTTAGAACAAGACACTTCACACACATGTTTAGAGGAGCTCTGAGACTTATTTACACTGAAGAGGAGGAGGATATGTAACCTTTAAAGAGAATTTATATAACTGATCCTGAAGTCATTCAAAATGTTGATGAATGTGTCGGCCTGCGGGAGACAGATTTTAAAACAGAACAAAAAAAAGTTTCCTGCTGAGTTTAACAGACGTTTGGACTCGAGTGTAAAGAAAACGGAAGAAAAGTGTCGACGAGTGCGGGAAGTGAGCTGACAGCCCCCCCCCCCACACACACACACACACACACACACACTCTGAAATGTTCTCAGATGAACTTTAAACTGTCAGCCGTGCTGTTGTGCTGTTTTTACAGTCTGACAGAAAGTGAAAGGACGCTGGCTGATGGGGAAACTGTGACCTCTTTGTGTGCTGTCCAGGCCGACTGAGACGATCTTTGTGCTCAGACGTCTGCTCGCTCCATGTTCACCAGAGTCTGCAGGCTGACGTCACATTTATCACTCTGTATTTTGATGTTTCTTTCTTCGGCTGAAGTCAAAGATGATGCATTTTTATAAGAGTACCATATGTTCTGACTCCATCATTATTAACTTATAGACCTGCTGGATTGATGAACTGAGTCAGGATGGTTCTCTTGACTGTTAACAGATTTGTCACAGGTCACACAAAAAAATAACTTGATGTTTGGAGCGCTAATAATAACTCACTACCACCTACTTTAGTTATTTTTAAATGTTGTCTGTTGGCCAAGCCCGGGTTGCCCCTTGTCACCGATGTCTCCGTTTGTGAGGAAGCAGTTGGCATGACGGTCAGCACCTGCAAGTCTCAGGCCATGGTTCTGCTGGATGGATTGCACCCTGCGGATGGGTAGTGAGTCTCTACCCCAAGTGAAGGACTGGGTTTTGTTCACAGTGAGGGTAAGATGGATCGTGAGATCGACGGCGGATTGGCTCAGCGTCTGCAGTAATGCGGCTGTTGTACTGAACCGTCGTGCTGAAGAGGGAGCTGAGCCTGAAGGCAAAGCTCTCGATTTACCGCTCGATCTTCGTTCCAACCCTCCTCTGTGGTCCTGAGCTTTGGGTAGTGACCAAGAGAATAAGATCACAGATACAAGCTGTGGAGATGAGTTTCCTCTGGAGGGGGTCTGGGCTCAGCCTCAGAGAGAGGGTGAGGAGCTCAGACATCCAGGGGAGCTCGGAGTAGAGCCGCTACTCCTTCACATCGAAAGGATCCAGTTGAGGTGGTTCTGACATCTGATCAGGATTCTCCTGAACGCCTCCATTTGGAGGTTTTCTGGGAGGAGACCCCTGGGGTAGACCCAGAGTTCACTGCGGGGATTATATATCCCTTCTGGCCTGGGAACGCCTCAGAATCCCCCAGAAGGAACTGGAAAACTTTGAGAGACGTCTGGGGCAACTTGCTGAGTCTGCTGCCCCTGTGAGCCGACCTCGGATAGAAGATAGCAGAAGTAGTTTGCTATGCTCGCAAGATCCTCCCTATTTACTTCTGATACATGGCGTACAATCCTCCATCTACAGATACGTGAATCTTTAAGAGGTGAAACACTCATCAGAGTCTCTGAAACTTCCCTTTAAACTTTGTAAATACTTTGCTTAACCTTATTTAACCTACAGCAGCCATGCAGGCTCGACAGGAGTGCGTCGGTTTGTTTGACACTCCTTCAAAAATGTTTTAGTTGTAATGAAATAACAGGAGCGGCATGATAACAAACCTCAAGTTCTCCTCATGACTCCTGAATGTTTAACTTACATGAAAACGATCAGACTAAACTCTACATCTCTGAAAGCTTCCTGAAGGAGAATCAGGGCAAAGTTGACAAAAACAATCTGCAGTGTCGGTGTCTGGGTTGAGTCGTGTGTTTGCTTCATTCTTCGTTGAAGGCAGAGTGAAGTAGTGAACATGAAAAATGATCATTCAGACAGCAGCTGGATGCAGATACAGTCGCTCCTCTGTGTGTGTGAGCAGCAGCTGACGCTGCCGTCTGTCACACCCTGGAACTGATTCACGACACAAACACACCCACCACAACCAAACCCTGCAGAAAAAAGTCTGATTTTACTGCTTTAAAATAACTCAGTCTGTGGTGTTACTGCTGCTGACAAAGAGTCTAAAGAGCTTCTTCACAACGAGGTGCACGATCATTGAGAACAAGCATTTTCATTTGCAAAAGAACGATCCGTGTTTTATCTTTCTCAGAGAAAAAAAAAGCACCAACAGATACCGTCATACGTACTCATCCTCACTTTGCAAAAATCTCAACTGTAAGTTCTTTCACACCTGCACAAAACTCCTGAAGTGTTCGTGCTGAGCTGCATGTGTGAACACAAACAGCTGAATGTTTCTCTCTTCACCCGGAGTTTCTCCTCCAGCCTCCTCGTATTTATTCTGCAGAAAGTCAGAGTGAGCTGATGTGAGAACGCAGCAGGATATAATCAGGAGAATTCACCTCGAGCGAGTGGGAGGGGGTGGTGACGTTTATTCTCTGTGATCGCTGCACGACCATAGACTGTCTGCACGCCACCTCTACGATCTCCGTGCTCTAATGAACCTGCTGCATTCTGTTTCCTGTTCTCCAGTATGTTCTTCTCCACTCTTTAGCTCAGATTGTGATTCTGTTGAACTACACGTAGCATTGATAGAGAGACACATATTCTCATAATAGAGTCGTATAGAGGAGTCTGCTGCTTCATCCGCTACTTCCACATCATTTTTTTTTACGTCACGTTTTACCTCAGGAGACCCCCCGCCCCCCCTCCCGTCTGACAGGGATAGTCTCCGGCTGTGAGGTGCGTGTGTGAACAGCGAGGTCAGGAGGATTTCAGGAGCAGTCCTCCTGAAATGATCTACATATTTTCCTGTATTCCAGCTTCAAATCTACTTTATCAGCTGCCCTGTTTGTAATCTGAGATTTGGTATAAATCTGAAAGATCCCGTTGTTCGGCTGATTTTTAAGAAACAGAAGAAAAATGATAAACTCAAGTCTCTCGTCTAGTTTCTGACTAGGAGACTACTGTTCATCCACAATGACAGACGGCCTGGTCCTACAGTACCAACAATGCAACTCTTCCTCTGATATGCTGCTTGCTAAAAGATGCTAACGAAGCTCCATCTGGAGACACTATTCGCATACGCACGGGAGCACATGCTGCTCTGTGCCATCCCCATTCAACTTTCAAACATGAATCTTGCCTTTCAGGCAGCAGCACCGACACAGGGAAGTGGGCGGGGCAGAGTGATCGTAGCTCCACCCCCAGACGCTCTCTGAATCCATGAAACAGAGTGTTCCCTCGGGTCCGTAGATATCTTAAGGAGTGCATGTGTGAAAACGTCTTATGAGTCTGACTTTATGTTTGTCTAATTACAGTATTGTTTACGATTTTAAACAGCAATCAAGCTTAAAATAAGTCTATTACTCAGGCGGTTTCTGTACAAAAAAAGAAAGTCTGCATGTCTGCAGATGGAACTAGAAGTGTCACATGTTTCTGTCAGAATACATTTGAAGTTGACTCTCAGGGAAAGCTGCACATCAGTTTTTTGACATGCTCAGTGCAGAGCGTTTACAGAGGCTTGCTGAGAGAACAGAGAAGAACCAGTGAGAAGATTTGAACATGTTAAAGGTTAGCAGGGTGATGACTGCGTCTGTGAATGTCTCTGAGGCGTCTGTCACACAAAAAACTCAAATACCAAACCAACGCCAGCATCTCCCACATCACGGAGACGAGGACGGGCCAAACACGGCTCGAAGGACATTCAACATGTTTTCATGAGTCTCTCAGATAAACACAACTCTACACATTACATTAGCTCCTCTACAGTAGGAGAAAAAACATCTTCACACCTATGCCATCGTACCAGACGACTGTTTGGGTTGAAATAAGATGCTACTAAAGTTTGTTAAGTTATGTTCTTTTGTGACCTGAGTGACGTGATGTCATGGCAACATTTGGAAGAGACAAATGTCTTCTGAAACAGATGTAGTTTTCCAATCAGTGAGATGTGTAGAGAGTGAAATGATAAAGTGAGCTTACTCTATGATCAGACATTAAGGAAACATGCTATGTTGAAGTGCTGGCTTCTCTGACAACAATGCAGCAGCCAGTATGTCCTCCTTCTAACTTTAGATTCTGGTCCTGAATGGTCTGGATTTGTTTGGACCAGAGAAGGTAGGCGGTTTTAAGGCACCCCCACACGGCCGTTTTGGACGCCCCTCGGTTTGCCAGATATGAGAGCAGTTATCAGGTCAAACCAACAGGTGTTGCAGCGATGGAAGCGGGCAAGAGAACTGGTTCAGATAGAAGTGATTGTACCCGACCTAAAAAGCCTCTGCATGTTTCTAATAAGCTCCACGAGCAGAAACGTGCTCAAACTAGGATCAATATTGGAGATGCTTTTGAAAAATGGAGAGAGGTTAGAACGCAGAAAGGTTTACAGACCGATGCAGAGCTGGCTAAACACTGAAGCTTCAGTGTTCACCACATGGTGACCTGCGTGAGCATCCACTCTAGAGAGGAGGGGGGGGGGGAGACAGCTCTCTGCAATGTTTATTGCTCCTTTAATGTTTTGGTACTTTTTAAAGTCTTACTCCGCGAGTCCTTCTTTGGTTTGTAAAGTTTGTTGGTTCTCCTTAAGTTGTACTCTTGTGACGTCACTCTGTCATAATGCCATTAGAAACAGCTTCCATGGCGGCGGGGCTAACTGTTAGAGAGGGAGGGGTTCACGTGAAAAAAAACATGTGTGAAACATGTTTTAACCTCTGAGCGAATCATAAACAAGCTGAAGGAAGCGCCGCCCTGTCAGTGTGAACACAGAGCTGAGAACAAGAAACCCAGAGGGGGTCGCTTATTTTATTTCAAAATAAAATCAGGTTTGTATCCAGACAGGAAGTAAAGAAGTAAGTCAGTAAAAAAAATCCAAATGTATCCAAATAAAAGCAGAAAAAAACTGTTTTGAAATGCAAAATACACACGGTGTCCAGCAGTCGTCAGTGTGTGTGTGTGTGTGTGTGTGTGTGTGTGTGTGTGTGTGAGTGTGCGTGTGCGTGCGTGCGTGTGCGTGTGTGTGTGTGTCTGTGTGTGTGTGTGTGTGTGTGTGTGTGTGTGTGTGTGTGTGTGTGTGTGTGTGTGTGTGTGTGCGTGCGTGCGTGTGCGTGTGCGTGTGCGTGTGTGTCTGTGTGTGTGTGTGTGTGTATGTGTGTGTGTGTGTGTGTGTGTGTGTGTGTCTGTATGTGTGTGTGTGTGTGTGTGTGTGTGTGTGTGTGTGTGTGTGTGTGTGTCTGTATGTGTGTGTGTGTGTGTGTGTGTGTGTGTGTGTGTGTGTGTGTGTGTGTGTGCGTGCGTGCGTGTGCGTGTGCGTGTGTGTGTGTGTGTGTGTCTGTGTGTGATTGTTGGAGGGAGGAGGGAGGAGGAGGACACACAGGCAGTCTTTGTGGACCTCTGGACAAAGAGTTGTTCTCAGTCTTCTGTCGTCGTTCTTCGGGGTCAGTGGATCAGACTGGACTCCAAACCTGGCGTGGACGCTCCGCAGCTCCCTCCTGTCTCCTTCTGTCTCCTCCGGACTCCTCCTGTCTCCTTCTGTCTCCTCCGGACTCCGACTGTCTCCTCCTGTCTCTTTCTGTCTCCTCCGGACTCCTCCTGTCTCCTTCTCCTGTCTGCCTTTACTCCTCGCCTGCAGGGAGACGACATGTCGCGCTGCCTCTGGTTCCTGCTGCTCTGCTCCGGGATGCTCCATGTGGGTGAGTGGACCGATCACACGCTGATACCTGCACACGGAAATCATCTATAAACACAAAACCACCTCAGAAAAATCTACGTTCTTCTGACAGAATCTTTCATTAATACCTGCTCTATATTCAGCATGTATAAGGTGAACCAACACTTTAAAAGACTGGTTGATTTCAAGTTTCTAAGAGTGGATGTATTCGGGAAAAAAATGTAAACATCTTAATTTTCTACGGGAGCCCGGAGAGGACACGCATCCACGCATTTTATATTACTCTGTGTTGCCGTGGTAACGAGCTAATTCCGTCCTTTTATCGAAATTGAGGGATTAAAGTCATTATCAAGAGAAGACCGGCAGTGTAACCTCGAGATCACAACATAAATAAGTCAAGATCTCAAAAGAATAAACTGGAAGTCACTCGAGCTCGACCAATTAATCAGCCAGCTGATGATAGCTCATCATGTGACTATCGGTATCAGCTAATTTTATCGGCAACATGTGCCGCTATCACTAGATTTAATGTTCACCAACCTGTGGAAAAACCTACAAGCTACAGAAACGTTGACAACAGAGAGACAGACGGCAGCAGCTCAGTCTGTAGGGACTCGGGTTGGACGCCGGAGGGTTGCTGGTTCAAGACCCGGTGCGGACCAAATCTGAAAATTGGTCTGATAGCTGGAGAGGTGCCAGGTCACTTCCTGAGCACTGCCGAGGTACTGTTGAGCAAGCAAGGCGGCCCCGCCCCCCCGCTGCCTCTCTCCATCAGTGCATGTGTACAGGATCCTATTTGTGCATGCGTGTGTGTGCACTGTGCAGCATTTCTCAAGTGTAAAATGTAATAAAGTATGTCTTCTTCTTCTAAATGTCTCCACAGTGCTGCCCTCTGGTGGTCTCGTACTGCAGTACACACGCATGTTCTGGTGCCTGTTGTGTTTAACTGACGCCGGTTTCTTCTTCTTCTTCTGCAGGTTCTGCACTTAGCTGCTATAAGTGCTCGGATTACACAGGCCGCTGTCAGACCGTGCAGGAGTGTACATATGAGGACTCGTGTATTTCTCTGAGTGAGAGAGGTCAGTCATCACAGTCTGCTGTTTATCATCCTGGTCATTCATCACAAGCTGGAAAGATAACAAGTGTTTACAGTGAAACGCAGAGATTTAAGTTTTTAAAAAGAAGAACATCAACTTGAGTAAAGAAGTATTTTGATACGTTTTGGTAAAAGATGTTTAAACACGATATAATCTCAGTTTTTAAATGATCAATAGTATCGAAAAGTACTGAGAGTGATAATAATAATACATCTATTTCATGAGACGGGAGTGTAGGAGAAATTTGTAGGCAACCCGTGCTGAGGTCTAAATTGCACAAATACATTGGCAACGTTTCGGTGCAACGTTTGTTTCGATGAGGAGGACTTGTTGGACTTTAGTTGCTGTGGTGTTGAAACAGATATCTTTATCGTTTGATTTGAACTAGAATCATATCAAAGTTAAGATTCTGGGTGTCGACTAAGGCTGGCTACGCACTAGATGATTGGGACAAGCCTTGAATCAGGCCACACCCCCCAACGATCGGGGGCCGTCCCACCCATGTGAACACAGCTTTATCAACAACACAGCCAGCAGGACTCGATGATTATTTTACTGCTCCTGATCGAGTCAGAGCCTCCCCGATCTTGACTCTGATGCAATACTCGCAACAGCCAATGAGAGCGAGCAGAGCAGGAGGCGTCACCAAACGAATGCGTACTGATCGTAATATTCTTGATAATTTAAAACAAAGTGATTATATAGTTAATGTATCTTAGCGTTCACTTTTAGTCTAGTAATATTTGAATGCAGCATAAACGGAGGATTTTGGCGTTTATTATTGACCTTTTTTATTTTCTGTGTGTGTTTGTGTCTGCAGGCGGGAAGACGATCCGTCAGTGCATCAGGTACACGGACTGCGATAACTCCCGCCTCACTCAGATGTTCCCAGCGATCTCTGGCTTCACGTACCGTTGCTGCAGCAGCAACCTGTGCAACTCCAGCAACGCTGTTACCACGGCGACGTCCATGCTTGCCCTGGTGGGGTCCCTGCTGAGCTCCTGGTGGTGCTGGAGTTAAAAGTTTAAAGGTGTTTAAATGTTTCTGTTAACATGAACTAAACTGTTGACACTTACAGGTTCTCAGGTCACGTTTGAACAAATGATTTTTCACCTTATTTTCTAATTTTCAATTTCATACTTTTACCATTTTAATAATAAATACAAGAAAACGAGTAAATCTTTGTTTTGTTTTCTTTGAGTCAAATTCTCGTTCTAACCCCTTCAGAGTAAAACTGATGCAGAAGCATTCTGCATTCTTTCTAACGTCCAGCAGGGGGCGACTCGCCTTCTTTAAAAAGCAGTCTGATTGTAAAGAGGTCTTTGATCAAATGTTCGTCTTCCCCTCAGTAAACATTCTCCTAACGAGTGTACAGTCTCAATCTCTCGCTTCAAGTCTTCTTCCACACAGCGTGATTATTTAGTAATCATTTAGAGTCTAAGAGAGCAGAAGGAGGGGGCGGGGTTAAGGCGGGGCTACCTGGGAATGACAGGTTGCTAACATGGGAAACTATAAATGTTTTGGTGTGCACGGCAGTCGTTCTCAAAAGTTGTCGTCTGCACGAAGAATTGTTTTGAAAATGCTAAAGGGAAACCCTCGCCCCTCTTCAGCTCCGCCCTCTTGTCCAAATATGGTCACCTCTGGTTCTTAAAATAAAAATGGCGATGACGTTCATTTAGTAAACTATGGTGACATTTGGAGTCAAACAGGGGAGCAGGGGGAGGAGTTAGGGCGGGGGCGGGGCTACCTGTGATTGAAAAGAACTTAGTTGCTGAGTTGAAAGTTCCCTGAATGCAACACGGCTGGAGACCGATTACAAAAATTATAGATTTATTAAACATCATAAATAACAGATTATACAGTGAGATACATCTCATATATGAGAATTATTTTCTAAATCAGTTACAAGACGTATGAGACGTTAAATATAACACCAGGCTACATTTCTCTTATGATATAATAACTTCTGTTAACAGTGGGTTTATGGGACTGGGGTGTAATATGTGAGAGGAGGGGGATAATGGAACTACAATCACAGGGGGGGGCTGTGCAGGTCTGGAGTCTTTGGGGGTAAAAGTGAAATCTTAAAAACATTTTTAAAACACTGTGGTTGATGGTGAACAAGGTCTCGGAAAAGGACACCTCCGACATGTAACCCCCTCTTTGATTATTTTAACCAGCAGTGACACTCCAAGTTGTCCACGATCCATCTCACCATGTAAGAGCGCTGTTTGGACGTATACAGAAACCGAAGTTACTGAAAGTTAAAGGTTCTGATAATAATTTTCAAAAGGTAGAATGTGTGACTTTGATCCAGTAGATGTCGCCCTTGAGCACCAGCATGAAAAACCAAAACAAACTGCTGTTAGGCCACGCCTCCTCCATACTGAAGCCTCCGCTCTCCTCCAGCGACACACCTCCAACCCCCCTCCACTCACGTTCGCACAAGGAAGTCAAGCGCAAATAGCAGACAAAATCATCTGCTGCAATCACCTGTGTCCTGTATTGTTGTGTTAGCATGCTAGTGTTAGCGCTCTTTAGTTAGCTCGTAGCTTCACATTTAACAGAAATTGACACAGAATGATCTTGATCTAAAAACTCTTACGTGACATCCAAATAATCAGTGAGTATGTTCTTCTTCTTCTCTCTAGTCCTTGACTAAAACAGCTTTTATACACAAGGGGAGGAGCCGGCCGTCCCGTCCATGTAAACACGGCTCTGACAACAACACAGCCAGCGGGACTCGAGCTTCTCACTCATTGTAGACAGTCAGGACTCAGAGAGACATTTACACAGGAGAGACTGGATTTCTGATAATGGGTAACATGTCGCACATTCTGACTTTAATATTAACTGATTAACGAACGTGTTCCCAGCGTTGGATCCGTCTCTCTCTGCAGGGATCCTTTCTGTGATGATGTCACACACTTAGAATAACAACCTGAGCCTGTCAGGGACAAAAAGGACAACTTTGATTGGACACACTGACCCGTCAAGGATAATAAAACCAAAGTTTAAAAATACTGCACTGCCCCTTTAAGAGATAGAGGTTAATAAATAAACTGTGTCTGATTTCCAGTGTATGAATCAGAGATATGAAGGTCTGTCCTGGTTTTCATTCACTCATCTCTCCCAGTACGTCCTCTTCCATCTGTCGTCCAATCACCTCCAGTTGCACCTTCTTCTTCTGTCCTTTCTGCTCCACCCCTCCCTCCGCCTTCTCTGATTGGGCGTACCAGGGCTGAGTGGCCGAGCTATCGCAGGTCCGGCCTCCTCTGCGGAAGCCCCCCCTGCCGGCTCGGACCAGCCCCCAGCCCTGCGGGTTCACGTCCGACCCCCCGTCCTGGACCCCTTTGATCTGGTCTAGCTCCTTGGCGCTGAGAGACGACATCCGGACGGGCACGGTGTTTCCAAACTTTGAGTAGTCGACGCAGTAACGCCCGTCCTCCTCTGTCATGATGGAGACGAAGCGCCTCCCCCACAGGATCTCTTCAGGGGTGTAGGAGGTCCGAGCCTGCATGGTGATCCCCGTCGTTTCCACCACACCTAAAAAAAAAACAGAGAATGAAGTAAAAGGTCTGATTAAATAAACCTGATCCACATACGGACTTTATCCCCAACTCTGGATTTTTAGATGAGACTGCATATTACTAATGTTGTCCACAAACTGAACGTTAGTTTTCATTGGCTTTATATTAATATGCGCAGCGTCTCTGTCTCTTTTTGTTGTTCAAAAGTGAAGCCAAATGCGGAGGTCGTACTTCACGTTATAAGTAGGATTGGGGCCCGATCCCGGAGACGAAGGATGTCGGGACCCGTCAGCCTCGAATATAATAATCCCCGTGTTGTGTGTCATAGTGAACGACAATCAAGGACACATTAGGGATGCCTTATGACCGACAGTCCAACATGTTTGATTTTTTTCTGCCTTCTATGATGCGTTCTACGTTGACCACTGAGATCACAGAGCGCTCTGCACGTGCAAAAGTCACGGGCATAAACAAACAAGATGGCGAAGCGAAAGAAGAATGATGAAGTTGCTGCAGCGAGACAGAGGCAGAGCTTTGACAACATCTTTGCTTTGTTTACAGTCTTCTTCCCGGGTGTTGTCTAGTCCCGCCCCTCTTGCGTCTAACGTCATAACGTCGGTCTTCATGATTGGATGGGTACCCCCGTGTAGTCTGTCATGTCTGTCGGACAAGTCACAACATGAACTTATGACTCTGTGTGTTTTTTCGATTTAATCTTTACTCTGATCAGATGACTTTTAAACGGCGTGGCGCTCAGCTGCGTGACCCCTGACCTTCCAGGATGACGATGATCTCGAGGTCCTCGGAGGCCAGCGACTGAGCGGAGAGCTCGTAGAGCGGACTCCCTCTCTCCATGGTGTGGCTGATGATTAGAGGAGAGACCAGGAAGATGCCGTTACTCCTCAGAGGATTCTCCACCTGGATGTCCAGCTGACACACCGGGATCACCTCGCCCTCCGCCGTCACCGTCCGCCGGATCACCTGCAGGGGCGACGGAAAGTGTGTCCCTTTAAGGTAATTTATTATTCATCTGAGGTCATTAACGTTCATTTGAAGTCATTTTGCATCCCTCTCGGATCAATCTGTAATCTTCCGGGATCTCTAACATCCCTCTGGGTTCATTTTGTAATCCCTCTGTGGTTGGTTTTATTTCTTAAAACTGATTTAAATATCTTTACTAAAGAAAAACAAGTAAAGTGGAGAACCAGTAACCATTTGTTTGACAGTTATTGAAATATTCATGGACCTGACCTGCAGCTGGACGGTGGCAGAGATGATCATACTCTTCCTCAGGTCTCCAACTCTGAACATGAAGGTCGGCCGCCCGTTTCGAGGAGCGATGACGGCGTTTCTGGAGAAGATGAGCGTCTCTGCTCGCCGGTTGGCCTGCGCCGTCTTCATGAACACACAGCCGAGCATCACGGCGTTGATGATCAGACCCAGGATGTTCTGAACGATCAGCACGGTGATCGCCAGAGGACACTCCTCCGTCACCATCCGGCCTCCGAAACCGATGGTCACCTGTAGCAGACGCAGCGC
This sequence comes from Tautogolabrus adspersus, assembly GCA_020745685.1. Classification (NCBI taxonomy): domain Eukaryota; kingdom Metazoa; phylum Chordata; class Actinopteri; order Labriformes; family Labridae; genus Tautogolabrus; species Tautogolabrus adspersus. The sequence continues at coordinate 33,037,036 of CM036539.1, read as the reverse complement.
TCACAGCTAACACAACCACAAACAGCTTCACCTGGGTCAGACATAAAGATCAACTGTCCTTCTCACCTGGACCTCGATGGAAAACAGGAAGGCTGAGGTGAACGAGTGGATGGCGGTGACACAGGGGACGGGGCCCGGCTCACCGTTGGGGTCTCGGGGCTCCAGGTCGCCATGAGCGAAGGCGAGGAGCCACCAGATCATGGCGAAGAGCATCCAGGAGCAGAGGAAGGCAGAGGTGAAGATCAGGAAGGAGTGCTGCCACTTCAGATCTACCATGGTGGTGAAAACATCCTGCAGGAACCGACCCTGAAACCAACGAAGAAGACGAAGGTACGTGAACCCGGAGGGTCTTAGACTAGTTTCTGTTTGGAGGGATAAAAGTTAAGTGTCTCAAATGATGTTTTCTTGATTTTATCGGTAAATCCAGAAATATGTGGGAATAATTTATATAATGAGCAAAGACCAAGAGCCACATGATCAGGAGAGATGAGTCCTTTCGGACTGAACATCTGAACAGAACGGTTCGTTCTCCACAGAGGTCAGGTGAGACCCGATTCTGGGCATACAGGCGTACCTGCTCCATGATGTTCTTGTGGGCCACATTGCAGGATCCGCTCTTCGTGATGAAGCGTGCTCTCTGGAATCTGGAGCGGCTGCGGTTCAGCTGGTTCTGGTCCTCCGCCAGACGGGTCAGCAGGAAACCGTCAGGCAGGAGGCCCTTCCTGGCTAACATGATGCTGCACACACACACACACACACACACACACACACACACACACACACACACACACACACACACACACACACACACACAGAGGCACAAAAACAATTACAACCTTACTCAGAATTTGCTCGTAACATGTTGATTTACACATTTGACTTTAAATGTGCATAAAGTCCTGAAACTTTTTCAGACAAGGCTGTCAAAATATTTGATACTTTTCAATCCCACGTGATTTAAAATGATGCAGTCTCTGCAACGAGAAACTACCCAACAGCGGGCGTCTCGGGCTTCCATTTGTGTCAATCCAATCAAATTCATCCCAACGTTATGTCCCGCCTTCTATCTTGTGATTTGTTTGATCCCGTTTCAGTAGGAAACACGTCACGACACGGTGGTTAGATACTCCGTTTCATTGGGACGATGACATGACTCAAACCTGGAGCGTTACAGTCGAGTAACCACGACAACATTAGGTCTTCACACCCTGAGCGTGTCTTCATGGCAACATGGCTGTGTGGGAATATGGTCCATATTTAGTTTAGTTTCTTTAGATAAAGACGCGGAACTTACTAGCTACCAGTTACTAAGGTGTGCTTAGAATCTATCAAACAGGTGCAGGAAATACGGAATAAATGTGCGTGCAAATTCCTAAATCGTGCAAACATCCCTGTCACCTCCCGGCCTCCGTACGAGACAAGGTGAGAGCGCCATCTGTCTGTAGGAAAAATAAATTCAACAGTTGCTGAAATATGTTGTCAACATGATGCAACAAACAACGTATGTGTGCAATTCAGACAATGTGCAGGAAGTTGCTTTAAATTATTGATCATCAAAAACAAGAAATCAATCAACCTTGGGTGTGTGTTATTGTTTTGTTGCCATGGTAACAAACAGTTATCGATAATATCGTTTGTGTTTTATTAGAATCATATTTCCGAAAGGGCATTTTGATATCGACGTTGTTTACTAACAGGTTCAACATCTTCTCCATCTCTCTCTCTCTCTCTCTCTCTCTCTCTCTGTCCGCGCGTGCAAACACAGGTACTAACCGGATGTTACCTGTTCGCGTGCCAACAGCTCAGCTCAGCTCGGACCGACGAACAAAGATGAGTCCTGAAGTTACAGATGATTTTATTTTATGTCGACGTGATCCACAACACGGCCTCCATCGATCACCCATCAGCTCCTGCACACAACACCAACACCAGGACCACTGTCAAGCTGGGGATACACGGGTTCCGGTCAGCGCCTTCAAAATAAAATGAGAATACGCCTTTTTTTCTCTCTTCAAATGACCCAAAGATTAACGTAGGTGGCAGAAAATATCTCTTTTAGTTTGAAGGACGAGAAGAGAAACACAAGCGGACACATCGGCATCATTATCATGAGGATTTATTTTTCTCTTGATCAGCGACTCAAAATATTCCTTCAGCTCAGATTCAAGTAGATATTAAAAGATAAAAGAAAGTAAATGTATTTGTGATGGGGGGTTAAATGGGTGGGGTTAGTATTATTTGTTAATTTATCTTAATGTTTAAATTCATTATTGCTTTTTTTATATTTTTCTCGTTGCTATATTTTTATATTTCTTTTTTACTTTTCACAAAGCTGCACTGACAATTATTTCTCTTTTGTTTTGTATCAGTGTGATTGTAAAAGTCAATAAAGTCAGAATTTAATCACACACACAAACACAAACATTAATTAAATCAATCCAACAAACAGATGATCATTGACATTTTTTGTTACAGTCATGTTTCTTACTGGTTACAAGATTGAAAGAAATGTAATGAAATTAGACTTTTATTTTTGAGAAATTTTCCCCCCTCGCTTCCTGTGTGATTTGATCCGGATGTTGAGCTTGACGAAGCTGCTACAGGATGCGGAGCAGGTAACAACCTGCGGAGGCTTGTTCCTGCCAGCAGGGGGCGACAGAGCAGCCAGTATATAAACTGTGTATGAGTTTTACTGTAACGATTATAAAAAGGTAAAAAACACATTATTGACCTAATGAACATAAGAAGAATCAGAGACTAATCTGGAATCAAACATGTTTCTTTATTAAGCTTGTTTAGTTTTCATATTTTTTACTGTTTTTCAGAAGTTTGTTCATAAAATCATGAAAATAATTTTCCCGTTTTCTTTCCTCCATTAAAATACAAATGTTTGTTATAGATGGTTCTCACAGTTTGGACCACTGGAGCAGGAGACGACGAAAGAAGCAGTTTAATGTGTTTCATAAATTATAATTTATTCATTCAATAGGGACAATGCAATCTACAAGTTTACAAAACGTGAATTTTTATCTGCTATTGATTGTTTCTTAAATATCTCTTTGTATTTGTTTTTTTTTTATTTGCATTTCTTTTTAATTTTAACATCAGAACCTCTTCATGAAAACAAACCTGCTAAATTAAAAGAGCCTGTAGGTGGCGCAAAGGTAGCGCCGGTGAGTTTCGCCTGCCGGTTTTATACAAAGAAGAAGAAGTGGAGCCGGACCTCTTCTCCTTCCGGTTTTCGTCGACAGGGATTACACATTTTTGCATATGAAACAGAACAGTGTGCATTTAAACATAAACATATACTTCAGATTCAGCATGTTTACATGTAAAAATAAAATAGCTTCAATAAAAAATACATTAAAAAAATAAGACATTTCCGGTTCTCGCCGGATGTTCTGAGTGTTTGGATCTCTTGATGGAGATGGAGGATTCGGGGAAAATGGAGAACACATACAGACGTAACGTCATTTAAAGTCACTTTTATATTCATGTATAATAGTTAATCATGTTTAGTGAACAGACTCGCAGCTAAAGAGTTTTATTTGGATTTAAGACGACGTCGTTGATTTTTGTTTTTTAGAAATTATTCATTCACTGATCACATCTGTTCAAGTCAAATATCTGTGTGATGCTTAGCAACCAAAATAGAACTCCTTAGCAACAAAGACTGTGTAATTAATTGTTGTTACTCATCAGAAATTGTTGTAGACAAACTCCTAGGGATGTAACGATTCACTAAACTCACGATACGATTCTCTCACGATTTATTTTACAAAATGAGACTGAAGACAAATGATGAGTGAAAAAGATTCCTTTAGGGGTTGTTAGACCTGAGAGGAGTTACAGTAGTCCAGCCTGTGAGTTTTAAATCGTGCTTCAGTCTCTGTGCTGCTCAGAGAGAAACAGGAAGTGTTTCAGTGACGGCCCTCTAGACACGCCCCTGCTCATTAAACAAACAAACAGGAAATCATTCTCTGGGATGTTTGTAGGAATAAAGAGACATTTATACATCTATGCATTTTTTGTATTCTTATTTACTGTAATCTTTGTAGTTGTTAAATTAATCGATGGATTGATGGATGTGTTTCCACAGTGACGGACAGAGACACGAGACTGATGATTCAGCTTCGAGCCACCAATGAAGCCATCTTCACGGGGAGGAGGAACTCGGCCATGAGAGGCTGGAAGTCAGTCAGTTTCCTCCTCCATCCATCAAACTACATCTAGAGACTGGATCTAATGCTGCATGTGCAATCATTTGATAACAGATATACTCCACTCAGATGTTAAAGAACAATTTACTGAACGTGATGGTGACCGTGAACTCTGACCTCTCCCTGCAGGGCGATCAGAAGAGAGATGGGGCTCCAGGGTGTGATGTCAGCGCGGCAGCTGAAGAAGAAGTGGGACAACTTGAAGGAGAAATACAGAGTGAGTCCAGTTTTTATCTTGAAGACGAGACAGTAGAAGCAAAGTTTTAACTTCACGTTCTCAGAGTGACGACAGCTGAAAAGATGAAGACGGAGTAAACGGATGAACAACTCTATTTTATTATTGTGTTTTCATGAAAGTCGAGGTCAGATTTATTTACAGAGCGCTTTAAAACAAACACGGTTTTCCCCCAAGAGCTTCACAGCAGGCGTGAGAACAAACCTCAGCTGTTAGTGAGATGAACACTTTATAATTATACAACATCAATGCTGCAGGAGTTCAATTCAGAATGATTTACTGATCTCTGCACCTTTCACTTGTCTTTGAGGCTCGTTTCTGTCTTCTTTAACTTGAAGAGGTTGAAAAGCTGCAGCAACACGCGCAGTACGCAGATCGACTTTATAAACTTTATTAGACCGACGTGTTTCGGCTAGTGGTCTTCATCAAATAAAAAATCGTTACAAACTCTTCGGGGTCTCTTTAAAGTCTGATGTCCTCTTCCTGTGCAGGCTCTGAAGAACCCTCCAGAAGGCATGGAGACCCAGACCCAGCCCAACTCGTGGCGTTGGTTCCAGCTGATGGACGAGGCCATGACGGGCGGCCTAGCAGGGACCGCCAACATCGTGCAGCCCTCCGTGCTGGACGAAGAGGATGACAATGCTGCAGCCACGCCTCCACTCATCCTGCCCAACATGGGGACACCTTTCTCTGGACTGAGTGTCGCTGAAATGGCTCCTCTGGAAGATGATTTGACACTTGGGGACGCCATGGAGCTGAAAGACGTTGAAGACTGCAGGAAAGCCGAGTTAGAGAACAAAGCTGAGCTTCTTCCTCAGATTGTTTCAGTGGAGCAGGGAGACGGAACACAGGTGAGAATCCCTGTGTGTGAGCCGCAGAGGCAACCTGTGGTAAACAGCAGCCAGACCGCCGTGTTCTACGCCACTTTACTGCCCGAATTCACCGTAGAGACCAGCAAGACGCCCTCCTCCTCCAAATCCGTGGTCAGGGAGGCAGTGGAGGTGGACAGGAAGCTGGGGGAGCTGCAGAAAGAGAGGCGAGCTCTGGAGAGAGAGCAGGCGGAGTTCGACAGAGAGCTCATCGCTTTGGAGAAAGACCGAGAGCTGCTGAGAAGAGACGCGGCCACACTCGAGAGAAACAGGACGAGTCTGGACAGTGAGCGGGCGGCTTTAGAGAGAGACAGAGCGGCCGTGGACAGGGACAGAGCGGCCGTAGAGAGAGACCGGGTGTTTCTGGATCGAGACCGGGCATTTGTGGACAGAGACCGAGCATTCCTGGAGAGAGACAAAGTGCTGGTAGAGCGAGCCCAAGAGGATTTAGAGAGAGAGAGAGCTGTGTGGAGGAGAGAGAGGGAGGGGGAGGCTGAGAACGGACATCCTGCTGAGATGGCGTCAGAAAAAGAAGTGGTGTTACAGACCAGGTTCTACCAGAGGCTGACGGCAGCAGATCTGGATCCAGAGCAGCTGGAGACCAGACAGAGACTGGTGTCTTTGTTTCAGAGACTCGTGGAGAAGCTGTGACTCGAGGACGCGTCGTTCTGTGTTCAGAGATTTCATGTGATAAAAGGCTCCAAATCACAAAGAATAATCATGTGTGGATCACTGAACTTTGTGTGTAGTGTTGGGCACCATACCAGATTTAAAAACTTTGATGGGATTCTAGTAAAAATCAAACAATATTGTACCTGTTTGGATACCATGGCAACAAAAATAGAAGTCCTAGGCAACCAAGACTGGGTGAATGATTGTCTTTCTTTGCAAACTGCTGCACAAGGTCTAAGTTGCACAAATACATAGCTTCTGTGCGATTTAGGCTGTGCAGGAGTTAGCCTGCAACTTCTGATAGATTCATTCCTCTTACCGACTGTCTTATGAAACCAAGATAGTTTTGGATCCTATCGTTCATTACAATAACAGAGAATGTATCGTTTTAATACATGGGTTATGAAAAAAGTATTGAAGTATCAAACCTTAGTCCTAAATCCGCTTCTTAAAGGTCACATATTCTGCAAAATCCTCTTCACCATGTTTCTCTAACACTAATATGTGTCTCTAGTCTGTCTACAAACCCCCCAATGATGAGAAAAGTCCATCCTCTCCGTCTTTTGCCTGCTCCACTTTTCAGAAAATGTGTGCTCAAACAGGCCGTTTGGAGATTTTCCCTTCATGACATCACAAAGGGCAGTAACCCCTCCCCCAGGTGGGTGACACTCCCACAGCTAGGTGTTTGTTCTGCCCTCTGAGTCTGCCTTCTCACCGTAAACAATAGGGCATGGAGCGAGAAAGCCCGAGCCACCCAAGCCCTTCCAGAGAGGGGCGTGGTCAGACACAGCTCATTTACATTTAAAGCTACAGACACAGAAACAGCCTGTTCTGAGCAGGGCTGAAATAGAGGGGTTTATAGGCATGATCAAATACAGGATCAGAGTGGATTTAGAACAAGACACTTCACACACATGATGAGGAGCTCTCAGACTTATTTACACTGAAGAGGAGGAGGATATGTGACCTTTAAATCAATCTGTCATTGTGACGTGCAGTAAACTCGTAATTGCTGTTTACAAGTTATTTAAGTCTAATGAGTCGTGTTTGACGCATTGAATTCATGTGTGCAAAATGTTTTTTTTTTTACTTAAAACAAGAATAAACAAATAATTATGGGGCATTGGATGGACTAGCAGTTATGCCACGTGCCCCATGTGCAGAAGCTGTAGTCCTCATAACAGCAGTTGTGGGTTTGAATCTGACCTCAGCCCTTTGTTGCATGTCATCCCCCTCTCCCTCTCTCTCCTCCCAACATGTCCTGTCTCTCCTGAGCTGTCTGTTTTAATCAAGCAGTAACCTCCGGTCTTGAAAAATGAAGCCAATGAGGAAGTGCAAAATCCTGCAGTTTGTCGAGTGTCCACTAGAGCAGAAGCTGCAGAAGCACAGGAAGTCACATACACATGACTGGCAAAAAAAAGCTGTTTTACAGCATAAATTAACATGTTTACAGCCTGGTACAAAAAAACAATTATGTCTGATTAGTTATTGTCATCACTGGCACACACTGTATGGGGGTGACTTTTTTAAAAACGGCTCTGTTTTAACGATACATGTTATCCATAGTTAGGCGTGTAACTGACCTGATTGACAGGTGGGCGCGGTGTAACAGTTTGTCAGGAGGTTTAAAACCCGCCTCAGCTCCAGCTCTCAGCCTGTCGTTAGGTTGACTGAAAGTTAGGCTGAGTCAGCATTTCCAGCATGGCGGCGGCTGCAGATGAGCCTCTGGAGCCCCCTGCAGGAACAGATGGGTGACGTCACTCAGGCTTCGTTCATTAATATTTACAGTCTGTGGTTTTAATAAAGGTATAATGGCCCCAAAAGAGACCAACAATGAATGATGTTGATGACTGTTTTATTTGTGTAGTTTGCTGCTGCAGACATGACGTTAAAGCTCCTGTGAAGAGTTTTTCTCTGGTATTAAAGAGACTGATATCAAAGATCTCATCTTCTCCTCATGTTCACCTTTCATGTTTTCAGTCTGTGCAACCTTTAGAGTAGCTTTATATGATCTTATTTATCTGATAATGGCGTCAGTAAAAAACCCTCATTTCAGTTGCTGTCTCTTTAAGGACGCTCCTTCCCATGTGCCCACTCTCTTCTGATTGGCCAGCTCTCTGGAAGCCTTCCAGCAGAACGCTGCAGGGCTGCCAGGGGAGGGCTGCTCTCAAGTGCTGGGAGAATCTATGTGAGAGGTTTCAACGGCTTTAATCTAAAAATTATGGCTATTTATATCACAACTGTGACTTTTTAAATCGAAATCATAACCTTAATTGAGACTCGTTAATAATTATTGTTCATATTTTATTTCTGTCTGGAATGAGCTTCTTTATAAATATGTTTTTGGACTGGTTCTGTTTGGGTCTAAAACCCGCCCCCCCCTCCGTGCGGTAAGTCACGTGGTGGAGGGCGGACCGCGGTGATAAAATCAAACGCACCCTCCTCTCAAAGCAGGGGAAACGGGATGTAAGCTAGCTCCGGTACTGATAACGGTTTTTATTCACCGTTTTATCCTTTACGGTGATGATGACACAACGGAGGTCGGAATCGTTCCCGGCTAACGGACTCTGCTGTCTCTCTGTGGCGGGAAACCCCGCGCCGTGTGTGTTTGTTGTTTAGCTTAGCCACCGGAGCTAACTAGCATCCTGCTTCCTTTAACGGTTACAGGGGGTTAGCTTCGGAGGCTAACCGCAGCCTGCTCGGTTTTCCGTTAAATCTGAACCGGACAACTTCAGCTACAGGATGGACGGAGGGGAGCTGATGTAGGAGAAACGGAGCCGGTAAACCTGCAGGATGCGCTAGCGGAGGCAGCTAGCATCAGGCCTGAACACCAGCACACTACCACACCTCCTTGTTTCCTTCCTTCCTGCTTTTCCTCCTTCCTCCCTAGGACCTCAGACCCTCAATCCTTCAATGATCACAATGGAGTCAGCCCTGAACCCGCTGCAACAATTCACAGAAAACTCCTATAAAAGTGAGAAGTCCTAAAAGTTTCCTCTCTAATATTGACCTTTCGATACTTTCGGTTTCAGAACGATATAATCTGATATTTTAATGAGCGATGGTATCGAAAAGGGCAGATCTGTAAAAATATTACAGATCATAAGTCATACGTTTAAACTGAACACTGGCGGCTTTGGGGGGTTTATTCGATAGGACGGTGGACAGAGTAGGAAACCAGGGAGAGAGCACACAGGAGCCACATGTTGGACTCCAACCCGGGCCTGCATGTGGCGTGACCTAACCGCTAAGCCATCTGCACCCCCAAATATTTGTGCAATAGTACCCCTCTTTTAGACAGCTTTTATTCGCAGTAACTAAGGTCAGCCGTCATCACGTCTTTGTACGGTCATATTGATGCTGTGGTGGCGCAATATTATTGTCCCAGTCTGTGAGTTTCGGCGTTAAGGAAGAGCACGGCGCAGCAGGAGCTTCGCATACATACAAAGTCAGACATGCACACACACAGCCCTGCGCTCCCTCCCTGGCTCAGCTGATCCTGTTTGTAACGCCTCTGTTACTACCTCTGAAGAGGGCTACAGGAGGGGGATCCCCTCTTCCCTCCATAACGCCTGCGCGACATCCAGATTGTAGGCGACATGTCACAGGGTCGTAAATATTGCGCCCGAAACAGGGTTTCATTATGTAGGGGCTTAAACAGTGTGCAGGATGTTTCCTACAATTTTTGGTAATTAAAAACAAGAAGTAACCAAAATAATGTTAGTCCAGATCTTTATTTTTGTTTCCATGGTATTGAAACATGGATATCATAAAATGTTTTGCTCGACTCACATCTATCCACCTTACAGTGACGGAGGAGGATGTGAAGAGGCTGATCGAGTTCAGGGCGTCCAACGAGGCTCTGTTCACCGGGAAGAGAAACTCTGCAAAGATAGCGTGGAGGTAAGACCCCGACCGACCTTTTTAAAAATGTAACCGAGGTGAAGTTCTCTCAGCTGACCCACCCCCCACCCCATGTGTTCCTCAGCACCATCCTGAAGGGTCTGGGTCTGGAAGGGAAGCTGACTGCAGATCAGATCGCCAAAAAATGGGACAACCTGCGGACCAAATACAAGGTAATGATGGAGGGGTTGACTGATATTGTTTTAAGGACCAAAACCAATTATTAGTAGTTCATGAGACCAATAACCGAGGCTGCAGGCTACTCTCTTCTCTTTGCATGTCAGTGGCACACCTCCATCTACCAGAAGGTCCTTACCTTATTCAAACATCTGCTGTTGTATCTGTATCTGTGTGTTGTGTTCAAGAGCAGCTTCTGTGTACGGACACAGGAGACTTGTTCCACCTTCGTCACTTTCAGCTCTTTGTTCTCAGGTTGTTGTGTCTGGGACTTAAATCTTTCCCTCTCCTCCAGGACCTGAAGCAGCCCTATCAGGGCCAGGACCACATCGGGGGTGTGGTGGAGTCGTGGCCTTGGTTCCACATCATGGATGAAGCCATGCAGGGTCGCCTCTATAACAGCAATCTGGTGCTGTGCCCGGAGAACGCCAACAACGCCGCTCATCGCTGTAACAACCAGCAGAACCAGGCGCAGGAGAACACAGACATCCTGGAGTTCCTCATCAAAACTGAGATGGACGACACGGTGGCGGCAGAAACTGCAGAGGATGATGGGACGGTTCACACGGACGCTCAGCCCGCTGAGGGCGTCCCCATGGGCTGGAGGAGGATGAGCGAGTGCTCGTATAAAAGTAAGCAGACGCAGCGGGCTCAGAGTTAGTTTTAATCGTGAGGATCACAGGAGACCTGCAGGACGTCTGATAGCTGATGATGGAGCTTTCTGTATGTTCTTAAGAACACCTGCACAGGTGTTTGCCCCGCCCCTCTTGTAGCTTTTAAAATCCAACACAGCCGGGCACATTTTTTTGATGAAAAGATTCTCTCTGTGTTTGTCCCTCTGGTCTGTTGACTAAAAGTTCTTATCTTTACTTGCAGTGAGTGAACCAGAAACCGAGCGGATGATCAAACTCCGAGCTGCAAACGAAGCGCTCTTCACCGGCAGGAAACATTCGGCCAAACCGGCGTGGAGGTGAGCAACACTTTTGTGTTCTCGATGTCGGTCTTTTCATGTGGACTAATGAGACGATGCCTGATGTTTGTACATTTGATATCCCCTGTGTGCAGCATCTGTTAAATCAACACTCTGTGGGGTATCTGATCTCTGGGAGAACTTTTTAAGCCGTATTTTTCTAGTAGAGTTGTCTTTGACGTTATATCTCATAATTATGACTTAACATGGGCAATAAAAAAAAAAGAATGAAAAGCTGAGTGTCGTCTCTTGCAGAGCCATCCTGTACGAGCTGGGGCTTCAGGGGAAACTGACCACAGACCAGTTAGCCAAGAAGTGGGACAACTTGAAGAGGAGATACAAGGTAGGTCTGTCCATCTGTCTATCTGTCCACGTCCAACTCCAGAGACAATCTCAAAAAAACAAATACTATAACTTCTACTCAATCACGCCCACGTCTCACTCAGTACGCTGTGAGGAGAAGTTTCCTTTATGGACAATGTGCCGACTTTTCTGTCTCCCATCAGGAGCTGAAGTTTCCTGCTCGAGGCGTGGAGACCAACCCGAGCTCCTGGCCCTGGTTCTACAGAATGAACGACGCCATGGAGGGCCGATTCATGGGGGCGGCGCCCATCCTCACGCCTATCGTGGAGGACGAAGACGAGGACTGCGAGCCGCTGTCCCCCACGCCGAAGAAGCGAGCGAGGCGGAGTCGAGGGGGGATGGCTGAGTTTCTGACGGAGTCCGAGATGGACCTGCTGGTGGATAACGAAGAGAAGAACGGATCCACGGCGCTGGGAGAACTGCAACGCATGGCCGAGTTCTCCTACAAATGTAAGACACACTGCAAAAAGACATGGTTGAGATGCATTGTGGGTAATGTAGGCAACAGGATTTCACAGGAAAAGAGCATGAAGGGATTCCAGTGAACACGTCTCCTTCTGCTGCATTAAATGTTATCACCACGAAGAACACTGAGGATGTTCTGAGCCCCCTCGTGTTTGCAGGACAACATATCAATGATGTTTTGGTGATTAGCTGTTCACTCGTAAACTCTTTAACATTTGATCTTCATCACAGTGACAGAAGACGACACCAGGCGACTGATCGAGCTACGAGCTGCTAACGAGTCTCTGTTCACCGGGAGGAGGAACACCGCCAAACCAGCCTGGAGGTAACGGAGACTAAAATCAAATAATAATCATGATCGTTATTTGATATCGAAGTCATTCAAATGATGTATTGAATAATGTGTTGGTGGTTCCATGATCACTCTACAGCTGTAAACTAAAGATCAGAGCCTTCGTAAGTGGTTTCATAAGATTGTTTTTTGTCCTCAGGGGGATCGTGAAGGAGATGGGTCTGACAGGGAAGATCACACCTGACCAGGTGGCCAAAAAGTGGGACAACCTCAAGACAAAGTTCAAGGTAACATCGGCTAACAGCGTGCAGGAGTAGCACCTCTGGTCATCCAACAAATAACCAGTCATCTCCCCGAGACAGCTCTCTACAATGTTTTGAATTTGGATTGCAGTACCCATTTTTAACACTAGGTGTCACAGTTACATATCGCTCCCTTAATGAATTCTATAATCATGTACAGAAAATAGTGTTTGATTTTGTCTCTTTCAACCCTGTTTCTTCAAAGGATTTTTGTTTTTGTCTTCAGGACCTGAAGTTTCCTCCTCGGGGGATGGAGGGTCAGACCAACCCCGCCTCCTGGCCCTGGTTCCAGCTGATGAGCGATGCTCTTGAAGGACGGCTGGCAGGAAAAGCTCCCAGAGTGACGCCAGTTTGGAGCAGCGAGGAGGACGGCGTGTTCGTCTCATCTCCGCCCCCCGACAGAGACTGTTTGATGGCAGAGAGGGGCAGCGTGTCGGAGCTAGAGAGCATGGTGGGCGGAGACAACGCAGAGTCCGATGGGAACGTGACGTACATCGACGCCAGCGGAGAGGAGTGTTCGACCCCTTCAGACCTCTCCTATAAGAGTAAGACAGCTTCTTCTTCTATGGTGTTTATGATCGATGTGTCGATTGTGGCTGTTGTGGTGGTCTGACAGATGTGTAGATTGTAGCTGCTGTGGTGGTCTGACAGATGTGTAGATTGTGGCTGCTGTGGTGGTCTGACAGATGTGTAGATTGTAGCTGCTGTGGTGGTCTGACAGATGTGTAGATTGTAGCTGCTGTGGTGGTCTGACAGATGTGTAGATTGTGGCTGCTGTGGTGGTCTGACAGATGTGTCGATTGTGGCTGTTGTGGTGGTCTGACAGATGTGTAGATTGTAGCTGCTGTGGTGGTCTGACAGATGTGTAGATTGTAGCTGCTGTGGTGGTCTGACAGATGTGTAGATTGTGGCTGCTGTGGTGGTCTGACAGATGTGTAGATTGTAGCTGCTGTGGTGGTCTGACAGATGTGTAGATTGTAGCTGCTGTGGTGGTCTGACAGATGTGTAGATTGTAGCTGCTGTGGTGGTCTGACAGATGTGTAGATTGTAGCTGCTGTGGTGGTCTGACAGATGTGTAGATTGTGGCTGTTGTGGTGGTCTGACAGATGTGTAGATTGTGGCTGCTGTGGTGGTCTGACAGATGTGTAGATTGTAGCTGCTGTGGTGGTCTGACAGATGTGTAGATTGTAGATGCTGTGGTGGTCTGACAGATGTGTAGATTGTGGCTGCTGTGGTGGTCTGACAGATGTGTAGATTGTGGCTGCTGTGGTGGTCTGACAGATGTGTAGATTGTGGCTGCTGTGGTGGTCTGACAGATGTGTAGATTGTGGCTGCTGTGGTGGTCTGACAGATGTGTAGATTGTGGCTGCTGTGGTGGTCTGACAGATGTGTAGATTGTGGCTGCTGTGGTGGTCTGACAGATGTGTAGATTGTAGCTGCTGTGGTGGTCTGACAGATGTGTAGATTGTAGCTGCTGTGGTGGTCTGACAGATGTGTAGATTGTAGCTGCTGTGGTGGTCTGACAGATGTGTAGATTGTAGCTGCTGTGGTGGTCTGACAGATGTGTAGATTGTGTCTGCTGTGGTGGTCTGACAGATGTGTAGATTGTAGCTGCTGTGGTGGTCTGACAGATGTTTAGATTGTGGCTGCTGTGGTGGTCTGACAGATGTGTAGATTGTGGCTGCTGTGGTGGTCTGACAGATGTGTAGATTGTGGCTGCTGTGGTGGTCTGACAGATGTGTAGATTGTAGCTGCTGTGGTGGTCTGACAGATGTGTAGATTGTGGCTGCTGTGGTGGTCTGACAGATGTGTAGATTGTAGCTGCTGTGGTGGTCTGACAGATGTGTAGATTGTGGCTGCTGTGGTGGTCTGACAGATGTGTAGATTGTAGCTGCTGTGGTGGTCTGACAGATGTGTAGATTGTGTATGCTGTGGTGGTCTGACAGATGTGTAGATTGTGTATGCTGTGGTGGTCTGACAGATGTGTAGATTGTGTATGCTGTGGTGGTCTGACAGATGTGTAGATTGTGTATGCTGTGGTGGTCTGATCAGCCGTATTGTACATGTGTAATATGGTTATAAAGTCACCTTTATTTAATTTATTATCACAGTTTTACTTTTGTATATTTTCTTGATACACTTACACCTGTCTGACTGTTTTACCCGTCTGTGTGTGTGCGCTGCAGTGACGGATCAGGACACCAGGAGGATGATTAAACTCCGAGCTGCCAACGAGGTGCTCTTCACAGGAAGGAGGAACGCCGCCAAAGCTGCCTGGAAGTAAGAGCATTATTATGAATAATACATTTTTTTGTCTTTGACATCAGTTTTAATTAGCCCTGGTCTTCATGCTCTCTCTCTCTCTCTCTCTCTCTCTCTCTCTCTCTCGCTCTCTCTCTCTCTCCTCTCTCTCTCTCTCTCTCTCTCTCTCTCTCTCTCTTCTCTCTCTCTCTCTCTGTCTCTCTCTCTCTCTCTCTCTCTCTCTCTCTCTCTCGCTCTCTCTCTCTCTCTCACACTCTCTCTCTCCTCTCTCTCTCTCTCTCTCTCTCTCTCTCTCTCTCTCTCTCTCTCTCTTCTCTCTCTCTCTCTCTCAGAGCCATCCTGAAGGAGCTCGGCCTGCAGGGGAAAGTCTCCACCTACCAGATGGCAAAGAAATGGGACAACCTGAAGAGAAGATATAAGGTAAGTAAACCAATACAGATCATATCACCTGTACACAGTCTGTACAACAGCGTACCTGACTGCCCCATCTTCTCTTTTCTCTCCCTTTCTCCCCCCCCCCCCCCCCTCGTCTCTTTTCTTCTCCTCCTCCTCTCTCCTCATCTCTTCCTCTACCCCTTATCCTCTTTCATCCCCACCATCCTCTCCTTTCATCGTCTGTTCCCTCACCTCCTCCTCCAGGATCTGAAGTACCCTCCTGTTGGGATGGAGAGCGTAGCAGACAGCTCCTCCTCCTGGCCGTGGTTTCATCTGATGAACGAAGCGATGGAGGGCCGCCTGGCGGGCAGCGCCCCCCTCCTCACACCCGTCACCCAGGACGACGATCAGCACCCAGAACCGGCCCCCAGACATCGCTCCCGCTCCGCCCCTCCCCCTCCTCCCTCAGTCACCTCGGACTACGCACAGGAGGCTTTTGTTGACAGCGGGGATCAGAACCAGCGAGGCCCGGAGGCTTGTGAGGGGCCACTGGTAGGACTGGAGAGGGAGTGGGAGGTGGTGGAGAGGGAGCGGGCGGCTCTGGAGCGAGAGAGGGAGATGGTGGAGCGAGATAGGGCATCCGTGGAAAGAGAGAGGTCGGCAGTACAGGCGGAGCGGCTGTGGTTGGAGAGGGAGCGGGCGGCGGTGGAGCGGGATAGAGCGATGGTGGAACAGGAGCGAGCGTCGCTGGGGAGAGAGAGGGAAGTGCTGGACCAGAGAGCGTTAATGCTGAACTCTGTAGGACACTCGGGACACCTCAACGCCCTCATGTAGACCAGCACGCCACAGGGACGTGGAGTGTCTCCATAGAAATGGACCGGTCTGTGGTGGAGGTGTGGACCTCCTGTCAGGAGGAGTAACCCATGCTGACAGATCTCAGAGGAGGTCTGAGGGGGAGACACGTTTGGACGTTTGTCTGCCACACAGAGACGCTGCAGGACGGAGAGCGCCACGCGGTGGTGAACAGGAGAGCTGCACAATTCAAAGTTTGATCATCTTCATCAGGATTTATTCTCCACATGTCGAGTGTAGATTTCTGAGGCCGATAGTGACGGACTGTTTATGGACTTAAGATAAGAAGGGAAGAGACGCTGAAAGATGAAAGTGCCTTCTGCATTCTTTCAACCTGTGAATGACGAGCCCAAGTGGAGATGGTGGAGATTTAATAATATCCACTTCCGTGACTTAAATGTTGCGTTTTGACTTGTGTCATCACAAAGGCAAAACGTTATTCTGCTCACTGCCGTCAGCAGCTCGTCAGAACAATCACCACACTTTATTTCTCCCCCTTCAAAATAAAAGCACCACCTGAAACACAGTTCACAAGAGGAAACTGAAGTTCACAGAGCAGAGGAGTAGATATTTAACGGATGCAGTGTGGACGGCGAGCGTCTGATGCTGCGTGACATCTTAACGCTCACGTAACGTTTAATCAAAGTATTGAGAATTTAAAACGACCTTAAATGAGACTCAGTCAGTCCATCATGTCTGGACTCTGGATGATGAATCCTGACGGACGATTGAACGTGTTGTGCAGCTCTGCCTGAGTGAGTCTTAAATAATGTCTGGAGGGGTAGACCACACCTGTGTGAGGACCAGCCTGTATGAGGACTCACCTGTATGAGGACCAGCCTGTATGAGGACTCACCTGTATGAGGACCCCCCTGTATGAGGACCCGCCTGTATGAGGACTCGCCTGTACAAGGACCCACCTGTATGAGGACTCACCTGTACGAGGACTCGCCTGTACGAGGACTCGCCTGTATGAGGACTCGCCTGTATGAGGACTGGAGCTGAAGATGAAGGAGCAGAACAGTGAACTGCGTCGATGTGCGTTCAGGTGTTTAACGTCGTTTGTTTTGGCGTCACTTTTCTATTTATTCATAAAAACACTTTCTGTTGTGTTTTTATTTAAAGTCACAAAGACGCTTCTTTGTGTTTGTTTACACCTGAGTCACGTGAGGAATCTCTCCGTCTGTCTGGAGACTTTTTGAATGTGTATTAAAAAAAATCCAGATTTTTACCGTTTTTGCTTTTTGTTTGTGCTTCCTGTCGGGATGACGCTGACTCGCAAAATAAATCTTTAAAAAAAAAGTTTCTTCGTGCAGATCTTTGGTTGTTATGTTGCATACTATGTGCACTTATGGGACAAACACGGCTAACCTAAAGTGTGTGGGCGGGGCTTCTGTAAACACCTGACAGTACGGCGGTGCAATGGGGCCACATTTTGGCAATCCAGACGCTCTTTGAAACACTGATAGCTGCAGAACAGGAAACAAGCTTAAAGATGGATTTACCCGTTTTTATAACGTCATGAATACTTCAGGTACACAGATGGAAAATAACCAGGTCACTTTTTCTGAACAGAAATGAAGCACTTTTATCTTTTTTTATTCCACTACCTTTTTTACAGCAAAGAACATTTTAAAAATCAGTCCATGACAACGTAAGTCAACGGATCCTCCATATGAAACTGTGTGTCATTATACCAGAATGTTACTTTGATTTGAGTCTAATAAAAACAACAAAAACGGAAGTCCTAGGCAGCAGTAGTCGGTCTTTTTTCTGTTTTCAATCATCAGACGTTGCAGTTATTGCAGACAAACTCCTGCACACTGTCGAAACCGCAAAACCGTTGCCAAAGTATTTGTGTGATTTAGACAGTGTGCAGAAGGTCACCCACTTTCTGCAGTTTTTAGTGCAGGCGCCGCTTTTTCATCACTCCTTATTCACGGGAACAACCCATGCTTATCAACAACGCTGCCCTTCTGCACCTATCACTGACCTCAGACACTTGTCCGTCCTGTCAATCAAACTACACCCCAGTGAAGCATCACAGTGGAGACGACGACTTCACCCTTCACGTCGGTTCTCTGGACTGTTTATTCATCCGTTTAGCCTCTGAGCGTCCATGAGACGAAACCAAACACCTTTCCAACTCAAAGAGTGTGTGTGTCAGACGACTTATTACCACTGACATTGCTGTTCTTACCGGACAACATGTGGCATCTGCAAATATTTAGAATCAGAGATTAAAGTGTGATCATCACTGAGTTCCAAAGAGTGCTCACCAGAAACATCATCTCTTTCACAGACGCACAGCGTACAAGAGTTTGTCTGCCATTTTTGATGGATACATTCCTCTCTAATTCACCTGTCGTATGAAACAGATGTGGTGTTTTATACGTTTTGGTGCTTTATGTAACTGTTGATGATTGGAAAAACAAGTTCTGAACATTTTGACAACCCTTGATCAAACTTTCCTCAGAGTTCTTGGATCACAGCTGAAGGCCACTGGCTACGGAGTAAACATGGTGATACTGAACAGTAACCAACGAACCAATAAATCACTGCATCTCCTTTATGTACGGTTCCTCTGTCGTCCTTCACGCTGCCCCCTCTCCTTCTTTAACAGGTACAACAGGAAGTCTCAAAGGCTGATCACTTTACACACAATGACGGTACGTAACATCGATATCATTAGTAAATGAGCTTGTTTATTTCTTTTCTAGTCTTCTGACTTCTCAAAGCACTTTCACACCGCAGGTCACACCTACACATCCACCCTGATGGTAGAGGCTGCTGAGTAGTGAAACCATCAGAAATAAATAATCCCATTCATACGTATTCACATACTGGTACATACTGCTCCTTTAACTTTGATACAGTTCCAGCAAAAATCAAACAATACCAATGCCTGTTTGGATATCACGGCAACACAAAAATCTTGTTATTAATTACCAATTATTTCATGAAAACACCTGGACACATTGGCAACATTAACATTATGTGGTGTACTGCAGGGTTCTGTTTTCTTCGGCCCTTGCTTTTCTGTCTTTACTTGCTGCCAGTAGGAACCAAATAAGTGACTGGATGACTGACATTTATTTACAGCTCAATGGTGATAAAACAGAGTTTTAGTTGTTGCCCAGGATAACTTTGTGCCTTTTACATTAAACAACTCATCAGTTCATGTTACTTCCATCTAAGAAATCAAATTAAACTAAGATCTCTAGTTTGACCTGCTACAGGATCATCTCTGTCTCTGTTTTACTCCAGCACCTGAAGAGTGACAAAAAAACAACAAATACGAAAACTGGCCCGAGCTCATCGACCTGGAGGGATGCATCCCCGACTTCCTGGAGTGACCTGCTGCTTCATGCTGAAGCTGTTCTAAAACTTTTATCCATCACCAGGAACCAAAGCAGGAGGAACACCACGTGTTGGGACCGGATGACATTTGGACTATAAGAAAGAGAAGAGCACATTTCCCCAGAACACTTTCTCAATGCTAAACATTATCAAAGGGGGTCGAGGGTCAGTCTGCATCCACCAGGACTGCACTGGATCATCTTCTGGATTCAAGAAGAACTCAAGAAGAAAACATGATAACCAAACAATCGAACTTCTTTACAGATGTTGTCGAGGCAACACAGGCACGAAGTTTCTACATATAGAGTCAGAACAGGACCCAGTAGTAATTCTGGAGTCTGTTGGGGCCCAAGGCAAAAATTCACTAGGGGCCCCTCCAAACAGCGTTCTTCCCGACTGTGTTATTTGTAATCTCACACCAACAAGTTATGGTATTAAAGTGTCTCTCCCCCATATTTAGGGCTCAGGTCATTTACTATTATATGAGTGAGTGCTTTCAGAAGGGGCCCCCTTAGGGAGGTTTCCTACTGTCATTTCAAACTTCGCACATTTTTAGACACTGCTGGTGTTTAAAGATTGTCAGCCCTCGGCGGGGCCCCCTACTGGCCTGGGGCTCCAAGCAGTTGCATGCTTTGCCTGTTGAAATTCCATGAATATTCATGTCAGGTTTGGTATTAAGAAATAAAAAAAACATGAAAGAAAAATCAAAAGTCCTCTTCGACTCAATTATCATCTTTTATCTGTTAAATGTTCCCTGCTTGGCTCAATAAGTGAATATCTTATCATTTATTGATCCTTCTCTTCTCTTCAATCATAACTTGACTGATGTGTAGTTATCTTGTTCAAACCAAATATGTTTATGAAGTGAACATGAGTCCCTTTGCACCTTTAAGAAAAAGCTAAAGACCAGCTCTTTATGAACACCTACGACCTTCATGATGATGATGGCGATGGTTTTG
The DNA here is from genome assembly GCA_020745685.1 of Tautogolabrus adspersus. Classification (NCBI taxonomy): domain Eukaryota; kingdom Metazoa; phylum Chordata; class Actinopteri; order Labriformes; family Labridae; genus Tautogolabrus; species Tautogolabrus adspersus. The sequence continues at coordinate 33,016,760 of CM036539.1, read as the reverse complement.
TTTTATAATGGTGATTTGATGGCTTTGATGCTGATTAGAACTCTCAAGAACAGCTCTGGATGTTGTGCTCTTCCTCTGGTCACTTCCTGTCAGCACCTGTGCTCTGCCTCTGGTCACTTCCTGTCAGCACCTGTGCTCTGCCTCTGGTCACTTCCTGTCAGCACCTGTGCTCTGCCTCTGGTCACTTCCTGTTAGCACCTGTGCTCTGCCTCTGGTCACTTCCTGTTAGCACCTGTTCTCTGCCTCTGGTCACTTCCTGTCAGCACCTGTTCTCTGCCTCTGGTCACAAATCATTTACATTTTTATATGGTTATAATTTTGTGGTCTAATAATTGTCTGTGGTAAAATGAAGCCTGTTTATTTTCATTTAGCGGAACGAATGTAGTGTGTTATACCTGATTCCGCCCGGACATAATTCTAAAAGGACCCAAAGTCTGATTGGCTTTGACCGCCGCCAATGAGCATAAAGACAAGTACGGCAGACATTCTGATTGGCTGACTCAGCGCGTCATTTCTGCCGGCAACAGACCAGAAGGACATTCTGATTGGTGGAGCGAATGAAAGCAGTTTTAATGGCGGAGGTTTTCGTTACCACAAGCCTCTCCTGTTTCCTAAATAGAGGAGAACCTTCGAGCTAATTAATAAAGTAAAAAATATAAATGAATTAGACGTTAATGTGGTCGGTACAGGATCCAAAATGGCCACGTTAGTTCTGGATAACGGAGCGTATACGGCGAAGATTGGATATGGTCAGGAGAAAGTCAGGTAGGTTAGCAAGGAAGCTAAAACGAAAGATTTAAAACATCATTTATCAATAGAAACTGTTCAAACGTATCACTCTGTTATACACAATCTATGGTTTTATGAATATTAAGTAATGTTACTGAGGAGGCACAGACAGAACCTGCCGTCAAACCCAATGCAAACAAAAACGTGTTTTAAGGTTTTTTAAATAACAAACCTGCAAAAAACAAAAAAACTTCAAATCTGAGAATTTAGAGCTTAAACTGAAAATATGCAGACCATTAGTACTTTGCTGTACCTTAACAGGTATCAAAGATTATAACTGGAGTCTGTGGGTGTAAACATCATTTTATCAACAACCCAGAGTCGGGTTTGGCCCATAGACTGTAAATGTGCTTTGGCTGCAGCCTGCAGACCTCTCGTCAACTTGTAAAGCCACCCATGTAGTTTACGATCCATCCATCCATCGATGTATAGAATCTGAACATTAAACATAAACTTGAAAACTAATTATTCAGTCAATGTTTGCTTGAAACAGATCGAGACCTGAGCTATTTTCTGAATCTAAAATAATGCTTTATTTATACCGTATTGAAGTTCGCATTAGTTTTGTTCAGCATCCAGAAAAAGTTTCTTTGTGTGACCGTTTCTGTTCCGTTCACAGCGTCATCCCAAACTGTCAGTTCCGTTCCAAGACGTCCCGATTAAAAACCTTCACAGCCAATCAGCTGGATGAGATCAAAGATCCGTCAGGGCTCTTCTACATCCTGCCCTATCAGAAGGTGAGAGAGAGCGAGCACACGTGAAGAGGAGGCTGCAGCGTAACAGAGGTGATCTGGTCCTTAATGGTTTCTCCTTTTCTTCCTCTTCAGGGTTATTTGGTCAACTGGGACGTCCAGAGGAAAGTGTGGGATCATCTGTTTGGAAAGGAGATGTTTAAGGTAGGACGGTCGTGATACCAGGTTTTCAACCGTTGATACGATTCTAGAAGATTTTAAACACAATACAAACATAGCAGCTTTTTGTTAAAACTATGAAGATCTGCAGATTTAATTTGAAGCTTCAGAACGTTTTGATACAAAGATCTTCGACAGAACGGAGAGTGTGACGTTTAAAGACCGCAGTTGAAGGTTTAAAGTTTCCTCTTTTTTAAAGTTGATATGGAAGTAGCGCCTGCAGCGTCAGAATCACATTACTGCACACCTGTCAGTTAAATCACACCTTCATTCATGGCTTCCTCCTTCATCCACACCCACAATCATCTCATGCATACAGTCCCCACGTAGTCTGAATCCGTCTAAGTCACCAGTGAACGAGGGAGAGTCAGTGTCGGAGAACGCCGTTACATCGGCATATAGTGCATTTTTTGGAGTCACGTCGGCACGATCTCCTGGTGGATGTGTTTATTTCCCCGCCCGTCTGGAGTCAGGAGCTGCCGGTTCCAGTGGAGCTGAGCCCGACACTGACCTGACTGACAGACTCTCTAAACTTCGGTACCGTGTCTCCAAACTGAAGCGTTGTCTGTCTTGTGTTTTTTCGTTGCAGGTGGACTTTGCAGACACCAGCATCATCATCACCGAGCCGTACTTCAACTTCTCTTCCATCCAGGAGTCCATGAACGAGATCCTGTTTGAGGAGTACCAGTTCCAGTCGGCTCTCAGAATAAACGGTGAGACGTCACTGTCTGCTCGGGGATCTTCTTACGGGCAAATTCGGAGCCTAACTGAGAACAGTCGAAGCTGCGCCCGGTCTACTCGTGTGTTTGAAGGTGGATGAAGTTCTGTAGACGTCTCTCTGAGCCAATGAAACGCCTCCTATTGCCCGACATGCTGTGGTCCAATGAACATTAATCATGTCTCCTCTCGAATGCGTCCGGCTCTTCTGTCTTGAATTCATAATCAAACCAGCTCCTCACAAAGTTTATCGAGGCTTTTAATAATAGCCTATATTACTGTTTCAGGGGGACGGCGCTGTGTTCCTGTCCGGCACATGTTGGATTTGAGGAGAGCGCTCCTCCATGCAAACAGGGCTCGTCGCCTAAAACCAAACCTTTCAATTGGCTCGATGAGAAAGTGTCCCATCACGGATTGGCTTAATGCCTTTCAATGATGATCGTGTAAAGAAGAAGCGCTGTCGTCGTGTTTTACTCGTCTCTTCTCGTTTGTGTTACCTTGGATACTACTAGTCTGACTTCCTGAGGTGTAGAAGTTGCATCCAGGTGCAGCTCAGGCAGGGTTTAGGTCCAGCTGGTGCACAGGGTGAAACTTTAAGTTGGTCGTAAGCTTCAGCGGTAAGCCCGGTTAGTAAAAGGGAGCCCGCGTTTAATTTAGATTGTCTTTGATTTGAAGTGTTACTGTAGAAGTTATAGTTAGAATTTATGTGTTCTGTGTTCTCCAGCCGGGTCTCTCAGCTCCCATCACTTCTTCCACTCCAAACCGTCGGAGATCTGCTGCTTGGTGGTCGACAGCGGCTTCTCCTTCACCCACATCGCCCCCTACTGCCGCAGCAAGAAGATGAACGACGGCATCCGCAGGTAAGAAGACCGCACAAACAACACTTTAAATAAACCTGCAACAGTTAAAATATTATTTACACCAAATAAATGACTGCCGAGCTTTCTGCCTCCTGCACCTGAAAGGATCAATGTGGGAGGAAAGCTGCTGACGAATCACCTGAAGGAGATCATCTCATATCGGTGAGTTTTCAGTCTTTTAGCTCAAATGTCTTTTTGTTGTCATAAAGACAAATAAAAAATAATAAAATCCTCTGTGTGTTCCTCCCAGGCAGCTTCATGTCATGGATGAAACTCACGTCATCAACCAAGTGAAAGAAGACGTCTGCTACGTGTCGCAGCAGTTTTACAAAGACATGGAGATGGCACAGTGAGCACACAGAATGAACACACACACACACACACACACACACTGATCACACGTGTAAAGGTCACATATTCTCCTCCTCTTCAGTGTAAATAAGTCTCAGAGCTCCTCAGAACATGTGTGTGAAGTGTCTTGTTCTAAATCCACTCTGATCCTGTATTTGATCATGCCTATAAACCCCTCTATTTCAGCCCTGCTCAGAACAGGCTGTTTCTGTGTCTGTAGCTTTAAATGTAAATGAGCTGTGTCTGACCACGCCCCTCTCTGGAAGGGCTTGGGTGGCTCGGGCTTTCTCGCTCCATGTCCTATTGTTTACGGTGAGAAGGCAGACTCAGAGGGCAGAACAAACACCTAGCTGTTGGAGTGTCACCCACCTGGGGGAGGGGTTACTGCCCTTTGTGATGTCATGAAGGGAAAATCTCCAAACGGCCTGTTTGAGCACACATTTTCTGAAAAGTGGAGCAGGCTAAAGATTATATCCTGCGGATTATGTTTTTCATTATGATCAACACATATGCCAGTTTTATAAACTTCTTTCTCGTCATGCTGGCGTCTGCTGAACGTCTTAGTGACTTGAAGTGTTTTTAAGGAAGTTCTTGATGAGTTGGATGTCGTTTTTTTATGTGTGATCTGTTTTTAGGTCGAAGGGAGAGGACAACTCGGTGATGAGGGATTATGTTCTTCCTGATTTCAGCTCCATCAAAAAAGGCTTCTGCAAGGTGAGAAAACATGATGAGAATATTTATACGTTGTTACTTAAGAGTGACGGGTCTTAGTCGACGTGGCATCCGTCGTTATTCCTCCTCTCTTCTCTTTGTGTCCTGCAGCCTCGAGAGGAGATGGTCCTCAGTGGAAAGTACAAAACAGGAGAGCAGATCTTGAGGTTGGTCAACGAGCGCTTTGCTGTCCCTGAGATGCTTTTCCACCCATCAGACATCGGCATCCAGGAGATGGGCATCCCGGAGGCCATTGTGGACTCCATCCAGTCCCTGCCAGAAGGTCAGACCACATACGGAGCACAGGGCCTCACGTCAAGAGAGAAACAGAGACTTACCTTTACACATGGCCTGTGCTCACATTAAGAACAATTTGAGATCTAACACACATTTATAAAGATCTTTGGGTAAAAATTAATATATTTAAAATATCTTGGGCTGAATCCGTGTCATGGGTATAGAGGATTGAATCCATCAAAGGCCAGCTCCTGCACACTGTCTAAAATTCTGAAATAAACCAGCATAGGTACCAAGACGTTGCCCTGGGGTACTCCAGCTTCCTCCCACAGTCCAAAGACATGCTCGTTAGGTTAACTGGTGACTCTAAAGTGCCCGTAGGTGTGAATGTGAGTGTGGCTGGTTGTCTGTCTCTATATGTTAGCGGTGACCAGTCCAGTGTGTACCATTTAGACACTGCTCCCTTTCCCTTGAGGCAGCGTTTGATTCAGACTCAGTACTTCTGATCCTTCCTATAAATCAGTCAAATGAAAAAGGATTGTATTGTTTATGAACACCTCTAAACCTGGATGTGCACACACTAGTTATCTCTTTTGTTTTTCTGCCAGTAGAGATGCAGCCACATTTCTACCAGAACATCGTCCTGACCGGAGGGAACACTCTGTTTCCCGGCTTCAGAGAGCGTCTGGAGGCGGAGCTACGATCACTCGCCCCTGCCCACCTCCCTGTGTCGGTGCTGCTGCCTGAAAAGTAAGATTCCTGACCGTGACCAGGACCTCTATCACTGTGCATGAACAGTAGTCTCATATTCAGAAACTTGACGAGAGACTTGAGTTTGCAATTATCCTTCTGTCTCTTTAAAATCAGGAGGGGGGCGAGGGTCTCCTGAGGCAGGACATGACGTAAAAAGAATGACATGGATGTAGCCAGAGCAACAGAGACCGCTATATGACGCTATAATGAGAATATTAGTCTTTATATCCATGCTATGTGAACGCTGTCAAAAACGGCTTTTTAGAATGGGTGTGTATGTGACTTCCTGTGCTTCTGCAGCCAGCCTCTAGTGGACACTCAGGGAACTGCAGGATTGTGTACTTAAGCATCGGCTTCATTTTGCATCCCCAGAGGTTGCAGCTTGTTTCAAGAGTTATTCACAATAAGGCGTGTAGCTGACCTGATTGACAGGTGGGCGCGGTGTAACGGTTTGTCAGGAGGCTTAAAACCCGCCTCAGCTCCAGCTCTCAGCCTGTCGTTAGGTTGACTGAAAGTTAGGCTGAGACAGCATTTCCAGCATGGAGACCGCCATCGATGGGACTCCAGCGCCCCCTGCAGGAACAGATGGGTGACATCACTCAGGCTTCGTCCAGTAATATTTAAAGTCTTTGCCAGGAAGTATGCTGCAGAAAGTGTGAATGTTGTAACAGCGCACTCTGCTGGACAAACTTTGTCATGGCACCATTTCTAAATCAACCTGAGCATTGTTTCTGAATTACATACGTCAGAGTGTCAGTCGGGCTCATGACTATAAAAACAAGTAATTACGATAAAATAAAAGTTCTAGGAGGATAAACTTGTACTAAAGATCAATCTGAGCTTTACATCTAAACATCTGTCACAGGTTTAAACGACTCCTTTAACGTTTTATATTCTCAAGTTACTCTTCTTCCTGTCACTCGCTCAGGTTTAAAGGTGACATCTCGTCTGTTATTGGCTCTAATGTTAACACGATGTTGATATTTATCGTGTCCACCGTCTCGTCCTGCAGCCCCATCACGTACGCGTGGGAAGGAGGGAAGCTGCTGGCTCACAGTCCGGACTACGACGAGATCGTTGTGACTCGAGATGACTACGAAGAGAACGGACACTGTATCTGTGAGGACAAGTTTGACATCTGACCGCCGCAGATTGTTCTGCATCCTCAGGAAGACGGAGAGAATCTGAGACGTTACGCTCGTGAAAACATACCAACTGTTTGTGTCTCACTTTCACTCTCAGGACAGACAGGAAGTAAATGAAAATGATGTTTTTTCTACAGCTGTTTTATGTTTTTATAAATGTGTGTGTTGATTGTTTTTCTGACCTGATAAAAAGTGTGGAGACAGAAAACATGGTGGACTGAAAACACTTCTTTTACCGTCCTTAAGTCAGGAAGTCAGTCGAACTTTATCTATGGAGCACTTTTAAAACACTCAGTTACAAAATGCTTCACAGATTAAAGCAATCAAAGAAAACATACAGAGAACATGAACATTAATAGATCACAATGTCAAAATAATAATCAGGCAAGACAGCGTGCGCACTCCTTTTACATTTTCTGTACGCTTCTCATATGAAGGAAGTTTAGCCTCTTTGAATTGTTTGTTTATTTGTGATCATTTCGAGGTTTTGACTTTTATTTTGAAAGAGGAGAAAGGATTGTGAGGTTTTCACTTCTCACTGTTGTCAGGTCGTCAACAAACCAAAACTGAACCAATTAAAGAATCATTTATAATACTATTCACAACATAATCCTGTTTTAACAGGAGTATGAGTATTCAGTCATCATCACTGGGGTCGTGAAGCTCTGTAGGGTTTTGTATCGTTCTTTTCTAGTCTTCTGATGACTCAAAACGCAGCAGGTCAGTATTAACTCATCCATTCATACACATTCACACACCGCTGACAAAGCAGCAGGATCAATATTAAGTGGTTTTAAGTGCACCAGGACCTGAAGTGGTTCCCGACCTGAAAGGGTGTGGGTTGGTAACCTGTGGATCAGTGGTAGAGTCGGTCGTCTCCCAACCGGAAGGTCAGGGGTTTGATTCCCAGCTCCTGCAGCTACATGTCCAATGTGTCCTTGTGCAAGACACTTAACCACAAAGTTGTTCCCGCTGCTTCGTCGGCAGTGTGTGAATGTGTATGAATGGATGAGTTAATACTGATGGTCTCTTTACTCAGCAGCCTCTACCATCAGTGAGTGAATGTGTATGAATGGATGAGTTAATACTGATGGTCTCTTTACTCAGCAGCCTCTACCATCAGTGTGTGAATGTGTATGAATGGATGAGTTAATACTGATGGTCTCTTTACTCAGCAGCCTCTACCATCAGTGTGTAAATGTGTATGAATGGATGAGTTAATACTGATGGTCTCTTTACTCAGCAGCCTCTACCATCAGTGTGTGAATGTGTATGAATGGATGAGTTAATACTGATGGTCTCTTTACTCAGCAGCCTCTACCATCAGTGAGTGAATGTGTATGAATGGATGAGTTAATACTGATGGTCTCTTTACTCAGCAGCCTCTACCATCAGTGTGTGAATGTGTATGAATGGATGAGTTAATACTGATGGTCTCTTTACTCAGCAGCCTCTACCATCAGTGAGTGAATGTGTACGAATGGATGAGTTAATACTGATGGTCTCTTTACTCAGCAGCCTCTACCATCAGTGTGTGAATGTGTATGAATGGATGAGTTAATACTGATGGTCTCTTTACTCAGCAGCCTCTACCATCAGTGAGTGAATGTGTACGAATGGATGAGTTAATACTGATGGACTCTTTACTCAGCAGCCTCTACCATCAGTGTGTGAATGTGTATGAATGGATGAGTTAATACTGATGGTCTCTTTACTCAGCAGCCTCTACCATCAGTGAGTGAATGTGTATGAATGGATGAGTTAATACTGATGGACTCTTTACTCTGCAGCCTCTACCATCAGTGAGTGAATGTGTACGAATGGATGAGTTAATACTGATGGACTCTTTACTCAGCAGCCTCTACCATCAGTGAGTGAATGTGTATGAATGGATGAGTTAATACTGATGGACTCTTTACTCTGCAGCCTCTACCATCAGTGAGTGAATGTGTACGAATGGATGAGTTAATACTGATGGACTCTTTACTCTGCAGCCTCTACCATCAGTGTGTGAATGTGTATGAATGGATGAGTTAATACTGATGGACTCTTTACTCAGCAGCCTCTACCATCAGTGTGTGAATGTGTATGAATGGGTGAGTTAATACTGATGGTCTCTTTACTCAGCAGCCTCTACCATCAGTGAGTGAATGTGTATGAATGTGTGAGTTAATACTGATGGACTCTTTACTCAGCAGCCTCTACCATCAGTGTGTGAATGTGTACGAATGGATGAGTTAATACTGATGGTCTCTTTACTCAGCAGCCTCTACCATCAGTGTGTGAATGTGTACGAATGGATGAGTTAATACTGATGGACTCTTTACTCAGCAGCCTCTACCATCAGTGAGTGAATGTGTACGAATGGATGAGTTAATACTGATGGACTCTTTACTCTGCAGCCTCTACCATCAGTGAGTGAATGTGTACGAATGGATGAGTTAATACTGATGGACTCTTTACTCTGCAGCCTCTACCATCAGTGAGTGAATGTGTACGAATGGATGAGTTAATACTGATGGACTCTTTACTCTGCAGCCTCTACCATCAGTGTGTGAATGTGTATGAATGGATGAGTTAATACTGATGGTCTCTTTACTCAGCAGCCTCTACCATCAGTGAGTGAATGTGTACGAATGGATGAGTTAATACTGATGGACTCTTTACTCTGCAGCCTCTACCATCAGTGAGTGAATGTGTACGAATGGATGAGTTAATACTGATGGACTCTTTACTCTGCAGCCTCTACCATCAGTGTGTGAATGTGTATGAATGGATGAGTTAATACTGATGGTCTCTTTACTCAGCAGCCTCTACCATCAGTGAGTGAATGTGTATGAATGGATGAGTTAATACTGATGGACTCTTTACTCAGCAGCCTCTACCATCAGTGAGTGAATGTGTACGAATGGATGAGTTAATACTGATGGACTCTTTACTCAGCAGCCTCTACCATCAGTGAGTGAATGTGTACGAATGGATGAGTTAATACTGATGGACTCTTTACTCTGCAGCCTCTACCATCAGTGAGTGAATGTGTACGAATGGATGAGTTAATACTGATGGACTCTTTACTCTGCAGCCTCTACCATCAGTGTGTGAATGTGTATGAATGGATGAGTTAATACTGATGGTCTCTTTACTCAGCAGCCTCTACCATCAGTGAGTGAATGTGTATGAATGTGTGAGTTAATACTGATGGACTCTTTACTCAGCAGCCTCTACCATCAGTGTGTGAATGTGTATGAATGGATGAGTTAATACTGATGGTCTCTTTACTCAGCAGCCTCTACCATCAGTGAGTGAATGTGTATGAATGGATGAGTTAATACTGATGGTCTCTTTACTCAGCAGCCTCTACCATCAGTGTGTGAATGTGTACGAATGGATGAGTTAATACTGATGGACTCTTTACTCAGCAGCCTCTACCATCAGTGAGTGAATGTGTACGAATGGATGAGTTAATACTGATGGACTCTTTACTCTGCAGCCTCTACCATCAGTGAGTGAATGTGTACGAATGGATGAGTTAATACTGATGGACTCTTTACTCTGCAGCCTCTACCATCAGTGAGTGAATGTGTACGAATGGATGAGTTAATACTGATGGACTCTTTACTCTGCAGCCTCTACCATCAGTGTGTGAATGTGTATGAATGGATGAGTTAATACTGATGGTCTCTTTACTCAGCAGCCTCTACCATCAGTGAGTGAATGTGTATGAATGGATGAGTTAATACTGATGGACTCTTTACTCAGCAGCCTCTACCATCAGTGAGTGAATGTGTATGAATGGATGAGTTAATACTGATGGACTCTTTACTCAGCAGTCTCTACCATCAGTGAGTGAATGTGTATGAATGGATGAGTTAATACTGATGGACTCTTTACTCAGCAGCCTCTACCATCAGTGTGTGAATGTGTAGGTGTGACCTGCGGTGTAAAAGCGCTTTGAGTCGTCAGAAGACGAGAAAAGAAATAAAGAAGCTCAAGTCCATTTATCATTTCAGAGTCTGGATGTGACTTAGATTTTGCTCTCAACATTATTTGCATTATTTTGTAATAAAATAAGTGTTTTTTGGTGACCATCATTTTCACCAATATCCTTTTGATTTCCAAAAATCATGAAGTTAGTTTTAACAATTTTTTTTTTTTTAAATACTTTATTAATCCTTGAGGGAAGTTCTGGTTTGACCTCTGTTATTAGAGACATGCTTCTCACACACATACACAAACAGGACCTGTGGACATTAATGGAGAGAAGTCAGAGTGGGGCTGCTACGCAGCGAGCGCACCAGAGCGGTTGGGGGTTCGGTGCCTTGCTCAAGGGCTACCAGAACAACTTCCGTATTTTGGTCCGCACCGGGACTTGAGCCGGCGACCCTCCGGTTCCCAACCCAAGTCCCTACAGACTGAGCTACTGCAACCCCAAATGCATGTGTAATAATAATAAAATACTAATTTGAACAAATAAAATATAATAACAAATTAATTTAGTAGAAGAATCACAGACAACATTTTCTACTTTTAACACTTTAAGTTTTTCTGATTTTACAGAATCAGGTTTTATTGCCAAGTACATTTACACATACAAGGACTTTGTCTTGTCTGGTGTATTGGTGCTAAACAATTAACACAGGAAATAAAGTAGAACTAGCAAGAACTTAAATAAAATATAAGAAGCAATTACAAAAATATAAAATAGAATTTAAAAATGTCAAATAGAAAAAATAATAGAAAACACAAAATGTACAAAAGGTCCGATGTAGGAGCTGTAAAATATTTCTCTCGCGCAGTATCAGTAGTATCACCGAGTAGCTTGTTGCCTTGGTAACGGAACTGACAAAGAACCTATGCAAAGAACGCAGGGTGTGCTATCGAATAGTGCTACCCATGTAGATGGTGCTCTGGGCAGTGCTTCCTCTAATAGATAGTATAAAACATGCTTCCCGCTTCATGTCAGTGCAAATGCAGCACGTTGTGGTGTTTTAAAGTGATTCTTTACTGGGAGAACTATTTGATAGGATATTATTTTCCATTGAGATATGCCACCCCTGAAATCTTCAATCAAAAGTACCAGAACTTGCTCCTCATACTCTGATAATGCATATGAGGAGAGTAGTAACTTAATAAGAGTTATTTTGTGTTCGTAGCATTATTTGATAGGATTCAGATCGCCTCGTTATTTTGCGCAATGGTAACATTTTTTCGACAAGGCAGCACATCTCGACATAACACCGGTAAGGCCCTTTAGAATCCCCAGTTTGCTTTTGGCGGGAATCCAGGCGAACTCCGACGACGACGCTACCCGAGCTAAGTTAGCTGAACTCTCTCTCTCGGTTAATTTGTCTTTTTTGGTTTTAGTCTCACTCACAGAGTAACTTCAGTTAGGGGTCATAATTCAGGACAGGTTAACTTCGATATTTAATCAAAAAAAAAGTTGTTTGACTCTGTTTATAACTTTTCTTTTTCAAGAATTATCTACGGCCATTTGCTAGTAGCCGAAGATAAGGATAGCATCCATTAGCCTGGGAGCATTCTTACACAGACTAGATTTAAAAATGGCTACAGCCCGAAAACAAATGAAGAAAAAACACCCCGAGGAGAAACCAGAGAAGAAAGTGTTTGATTTCATTGAAGAGGATGAAAAGAAAGAGCTGAGCGCTTCTGAGGATGAAGCCAGAGAAGGTGAGAGATGCTAACATTAGCATTAGCTGGTGTTAATCTGATGCATGTACAGGTTATTATGTTTAAATTATTAACGTGACTGTTTTAAAGATGAAACTCCAATAGTGGACAAGATGGCTAAGAAGAGACCTGCAGCTGACTTTCAAGAGGAGGGGGCTGCGTGTGCTGTCGGGTATGAAATATGAATGCTTTATTACATACACATAAATATGTTATTTGACCTTTCGATAATCAGGATCAACCTTCTCTCCTTCCACACTTTCAGAAATGAGGTTCAGTCCATGTTGGAGCGCTTCGGAGGTAAGATATCTGCAGGTTTGTGCCTGTTAGATTTTCTTCTGGCTCTAATAATAATCAGTGGTGGTCAAAGTACACAACTTAATTACTTTAATCAAATATAGATCCTCCTCCTGGGCAAATATTACTGGAATAAAAGTGAAAGTACCAGAGTACTTGCTTTTAAAAAATACTTGTTTTATTTTCACAATGCATGTGCTATAGTCTTCAAAGGTTTTTAAGTGGACTCAAAAGCAAGACCAGAAACAGGGTGGTGGATAAAAGGGGTATTTATTGTAGTGAGGCTGGTGAGGCTTGAATGAGAGGCTGGGTGGCGAGGTGCTGGAGCTAGTAAGTTGGAGGCACTGGGAATAAAAGAAGACACGGGTAATTAGTCACAGGTAAAAAATCTAAATCACAGAAGTTTCACTGAATCTGAAAAGCTGGCCGATCTACCACAGTGTAGGCGGAAATAATCTGTCAGCTTGGGAGAGGTGAACCAGGGTATAAATGTGTGTGATTGCAGAGAGCTCCAGCAGCCTAAGCCACGCCCAGCCTCTGAAAGAAAAAAGACGATCCAACCAAAAGCAGACCTGGAAAAATACACAAAAAATGTCCAATCACCACAGCATGATTGCAGTCAAGAATACATGGGTGTCATAGACTGTGAATATTAATGGATGAAGCCCATCAAATCAAAACTGATAAGTCATCAAGAAATTCCCCGCCAGTACAGCGTGTGAGCTAATCAGACCCCGGGGTCTCCTCACAGTTGGGCGTGCCCGGAAAATCTCCAAGGGAGGCGTCCAAGAGAATCCTAATCAGATGCTCGAACCACCTCAACTGGCTCCTTTCGATGTGAAGGAGCAGCGGCTCTACTCCGAGATCTCCCAAAATGTCTGAGCTCCTCACCCTCTCTCTAAGGCTGAGCGCAGCCACCGTCATGAAACTCAGTTTGTACGCTTGTATCCGTGATCTTATTCTTTTCTCTACTCTACCCAAAGTTCATGACCACAGGTGAGGGTTGGAAAGAAGATCAAGCGGTAAATCGAGAGCTTTGCTTTCAGGCTCAGCTCCCTCTTCACCACAACGGTTCAGTACAACAGCCGCATTACTGTCGCCGCAAGCCATCAATCTCACGGTCCATCTTACCCTCACTGTGAACAAAACCCCAAGATACTTGAACTCCTTCACTTGCCATAATACTCTTCATGCTTATTTTTCAACTGTATGTGTTAAGAAAACAAGTTCACATGTGGGCATTAACTTGCTGTTACATTTAAATATACCAAATAGCACTGTTTGGTATTATAATACAAAAATACTGTATCGTTTTAACACCTCGATCGTAGTGGCGATTATTCTTTTAAATGTTAATATATCCAGCTCGTAGTGAAACAGAAATGTCAGCAGTGTTGTGTTTTCTGCTTCCAGCTGATATCAGTAAAGTGATGCAGTCCAAGAAGAAACGTCTGGAGTCTCTGACAAAGAACTACATGAAGGGAAGCCAACACAAACTGGAGCAGCTGTGGAACACCTACCACACACAAAGGTTTGATTTGTCTCCGTCCTGTCACTCCAGAAACACCAGAAAGAAACCTGCTGACACTGTCGGCATAAGTAGGAAAGAAAGTCACTGAAGCAGGTGAAAAGATGAGAAGACATCATAACACTACTGACATGAAATGGGATTGAATATAAAGGGAAAGCTTTTAGAAAGGGGGCAAAGACATTGAACAAATAACGGGTAGAGCACAACACACAAAATGCAGCAAATAAAACAACCAATAAACGTAAATAATTCTGCACAAGTACTTCTGGTACTTTACGTCTACTGGGGGGGCAGTCATCTTTGTACTTTTGCTTCAGGTCAATTTTAAATGCAACTTTTTCTTGTTATAGTGTTTCTACTTTGTGGTGTCACAAAATTAAGATGTTTAAAGTGTGTGTGTGTGTGTGTGTGTGTGTGTGTGTGTGTAGGCAGAAGATGACTCAGCAGTACTCCCAGCAGGTGTCCACGGCGCTGCAGCAGTGGGAGACTGAAGCCCAACGAGCCGAGGAGCAGGAGGAGAAGCTCAATGTTTGTTCTCTTCTTTGTTGATTGGTTGGATTGAGCTGCAGGTTTGATCCTCTGTTCCCCCTTTTCCACCAAACCAGTTCCAGGGCTGGGTCGGAGCCAGTGCCTAAATCTAGCTCTAGTTCTTTGTGTTTCGACAGCCAAAGAACCAGCTGTGGAACAGAATCAAATCAGTTCTAGAGTAGCACCAACTCCTTGCTAGTCTACAAGAAAGAACCGCTTACGTCAGGGGCTAGGGACGGGTTATAGTGAGCACCAGGGTCCATCTCTGGAGCGTGCCAGCAGCGTCAATACCCTCTGCTCCGTCTCAAATATGTTGGGGGTCTATTTTCGACGGAGTACGCTGCAAGCACGTGTCAAGCTGGACAGAATATAACAACCCGGACAGGAAGTCAGACAAGAAATGCACAGAGCATCCAGTCAATTTCAAAATAAAACACAATATGCAGAATATACAAAACACACAAAGCAACATGTTGTTTGCAAATGTTTCTCTTTGTTCCCGCGTGATCTTGTAGTTCTCCCGCTGCACTCACGTTACAGAACTGATCCAGTGGGGCAGGGCGCACGCCATCAGAAGGAGCAAAACCGTGGCGCTGACTTAGTATGTGAAAATTGCGGGTCAGACGGTTCACAAGTCGAACCGACTCTGAACAAACACCAGCCCAGAAGCAGCCCCTGATTCACTTTGGTGGAAAAGGGGTATGTGAGAAAGAAAATGTCGTCTCAGGTCTTTTTTAGTTTGAGAGCTCGTTTCATTAAAACAACAAATAATACCAAGTTACTCATGATTTTCATAGTGACAACTTATGAATAACATTTAGTCGATACAGAGCTAAGATCGATTCTTATAATGTAACACGTTAATGACGTCCAAAAGTTATGAAAGTAACAAACAACAGTTGTAAAATCGAGAAGGAATCCCCAATCTGAAGCTGCAGAGAGAGAGAGAGGGAACATGACGACACATCAAGATACAGAGAAATAAGACGTTATTTTCTGATTGTTTTAAAGCTCCAGAGAACTCAGAAACACGTCGACACCTCCGAAACAAACGTGAAGGAAAGAGCACGATGTTGTTTGGTTGCTAATGAAGTCGCGCTCCTTCCTGCTGCTACGTGTGTCTCCGCTCCGCCCTCCGTCAGAGACACAACCAAGCTAACTGTTAAATTCACCTGTCAGCGAATACCGTCAGTTTTTAAGTCTCATAAAGATGCACATCACTACTCAAACGCTGACGCCCATAAAATGTCTTAAATCAGAAGGTTAGAAAATAGACAAAGAGCAGAATCACTTCAGACACGTCTCCTGGATTATTCATGATAACAGAGGAAATCTTTTATACTGGCTTTCTTTATTTTGGCTCTTATTGCTATAAACAGTCCGTCTAATTTTGGACTGTGTTCAGTGACCTTTTCTTATTTGCAGGTTGGAAATCAGAAATAACAAATTAACCAGTTTGGGTACCCAGGAGGTCATTTTTTTGTTGTCGTGGTATTAAAACAGTTATCACTATTGTTTGATTTTTACTAGTATCTGGTAGCGTGACAACTCTTCACTGATTGTTGCATTAATTTAAGAATCAGAACGACAAACGCGAGCAGATGTTTATCAGCAGTGTTTCCTCTCTCTGTAGAATCTGTTCAGACAGCAGCAGAAGATCCTGCAGCAGGCTCGAGTCGTGCAGAACCAGAAACTGAAGACTGTCAGACAGCTGTACGAGCAGTTCGTTAAGGTCAGTACGTAATGATATATTCTTCTAAATCATGAGCTAACAGATACAAACATAAGACCTCGAAGGCCTCCAATGAGCTTCACATCGATGTAGAGTTTTTTTTCTGATGTCATGCTGAGTAACAGATTGCACCGCGCGGGACAGTGAAAAGTATGGGAGACAGTTTCTTCTCTGCCGTATTTTTCATTGTACAAAGAGAAACTAATGTTAAACAGCCTGAATAGCAGACAACCATGAATACAGGAAACACCCGAAACTGAAGATCATTCTTGATTTTCCACAGAACATGGAGGACATGGAGAAGAGCCACGATGCTTTCCTGCAGGGGGCGCAACAAGAGCTGAAGAAGGAGATGGCCACCCTGCAGAAGAAGATCCTCATGGACACAGTGAGTGCACACATGATGTTTACCTGTACAGGAGTTGTTGTTGCAGGATGCAGCAGTGAATGCTTTATGTGGCAAGTGGGAGAATGTAACCTTAAGAGTTTATGCTGCCTTCACGTGCTCCTCGGAAACATCGTACTTCCCTGTTGTGCAATCATGATGACGACGTACACGCATTCAAATACTCTGGTCGGAAAACAGCAACAAACATGGACGCTAGAAGTCTGCAGTGTCGACACGTAACTAAAAATGAATAACTAGTTACAGTTATAAATGTTCACATTATTTAATGTCGCTGAGGCAGAACGTTGCTTCAACAAGGTGAAGATATTTTACCGCTTAGATCTCTGAAAGCAACAGACTCAACCGTTGATATGAAGCTCGTCGCCGTCAACATACCTGTGTATCAGTCTTTACACATCGTGGATCAAGCCGGCTGTTTGAATGGAGTGTCTCTCCTTGGTCTGCAGAGCTAACGTGAGCTGTGCCTGGGTCACCGTGTCTGCAGCACGGGGCTCTCTAAAAGTGTGTTGTTGTTCAGCTCGGTGCTTCGCTCTTGTGAGAGACGTTCTCCTTCCTGCACACAGACGACAACTCACCGCTATATTCTTGTTGTTTAATTTGAGCAGGGGAAAATAATGTTGGTATTTCCGAGACAGAAAGCTGACGGCTGAATGATCACCCGTCTGTGGTTGTTTACGGCGTGCAGCGTTTTTCTCCCAGGATGCTACTGGGCTGATGTTGGCGTTGGCGTAACCTGGCCCGCAGAATAACTGTCAATAAACCTTAATCTGGTGTTGTCGGCTGTTTCACATAAAGTAACGAGTAACGCGTGCTTTTAAATGTCAGTAATTGTGACGCCGTTATTGAATGTGCTCATGACTCGTGTTTATGATATTTCCGAGGAGCACATGAAGGCATCATTCTGTCAGAAATCTGAACCTCCTTTAAACCAGGAGATCACCGTGTCAGGATGTTAACCCAACATTTCTCTGGAAACTTGAAAGACAATCAACCGCAAAATGGAAAAGAAATTAAAAAAAAATCCAAAGTGTTTCTTTTTCTGGTTATTTGGAACAGGATGTGATGTCAGAAGCTTATGATTACTCTGATTTGTTTCCACAGCAACAGCAGGAAATGGCCACGGTCCGTAAGTCTCTGCAGTCCATGCTGTTCTAGCCGATTGTGAAGAGCTAGCTTCTACTTTAACGATGCATTCTGGGTAATTTACCACGGTTCTCTTGCTGTAAACGTCTCGTGTTGTCATGGAGATTGGCTGTGACTTTGTTCTGAGTTCTGTTACAGAGTTTGTGATTTCTGTAACTCGTTTTTTTTACCAGTTGAATGAATTTATAACAGGTGAATGTTCTGTCTCTTACAGTCTTGTTTTAGTTCAGTGAGCAGCTCACGTCTCATAAAGTCTGGACGGTTTGTAAACGCTACAACAAAAGTTCAAAAAGTTTCATTCAACATCACATATCTTTGTTACCTTTGTCTGAATTATTTGATGTAAAACAGAAGATTACAATAATCCCCGTCATATTTCTAAACCTGTGAAATCATCTTCACCTTTCGAGAAGGAGAAAACTATGAATAAACAAACGATTCTTTCTGTACGGCTCCGTTTCAAAGTTTTATACTCCATCAAAGAGTTAAAGATTTGATAAAGGTTTAGTGTGTCTTAGTCCCCGTGTCCACAAAGTGTTTTTGTCTGAGCGCCAGCGTCTTTTTCTGTTGTTTCCAACCAGCAGCAGGCGGTCGTCCGGAGAAAAAAGCGCAGCGCCGAGTTGAAAGTCTTTCAACTTTTCAGAAAGGCGCTGTTGACGTCACCGACGCTCTTATCAAAATAAAAGATATTCCCCCTATTTTTGTTTTTTCCTACGTGTGGTGCTCTCGTCCTCGCTCCGTGTCCAGACAATGTAGGAGGGCGAGCATTCTCCGTTTGATGATCATAGTGAAGGAGAAATACAAATGTAAGACACAGTAAAAGCAACGAGCAGTGTCGGTCATACAGCGGCCGTTTTAAGTGACATCATTCTCTGTAGTGTTTCAGTCAAGACCACACTAACCGAGACCGAGACAAGACCAAGACCATAAATATCTCTGAGAAATCATCATCCTGTGTGCAGGGGGCGTGTCACTCACTTAGACCGTAACACCGGGAAGGTTGCTGCCGTAACCGGGGGATAAAAATCAAACTACAAATGAACTGAAGTTATTTGTCCTTTTAGAAATCAATCGATCTTTATTTGTATAGCATCAATTCATAACAAGTGCTATCTCAAGACACTTTACAAAAAGCAGGTAAAGGACCTTACTCATTGCTATATTACAAGGACCCAGCTTAATCCGTCATAGCCTGGCAAGAAAAAACTCCCTTTAACAGTCAGAAATCTTCGGCAGATCCGTGCTCATGACGGAACAGACATCTGCTAAACCACGCTGGGCTTGGAAATGGGACGGGGAGATGGGATAAGATGCAGAAAGAAGGATGGGATGGGGGGGGGGGGGGGCGTTTTCCTTCTAATCACAGTAATGACGTGAAAAAATAGTTTGTCATTGGTGGCCTTGACTGGTCTTGATTTAAAAATCCAGAGTCCGCCCAGTCAGTATTAACTCATCCATTCATACACATTCACACACCGCTGACAAAGCAGAGGGAGCAACTTGGGGTTGAGTGTCTTGCCCAAGGACACATCGGAGTGTGTGGCTGTAGGAGCTGGGGATCAAACCCCAAACCTTCCGGTTGAGAGACGACCGACTCTTCCACTGATCCACAGCCGCCCCTGCCGTCAGACGTCTAGCCAATCTGATAGGTTTGTGGGCTGTATATAAGTGAGACAGCATTTCCAGCATGGAGACCGCCATCGATGAGACTCTAGCGCCCCCTGCAGGAACAGACGGGAGACGTCACTCAGGCTTCAAACATTCATATTTACAGTCTGTGGTGAAAACAGATCCGGAGGGAAAGACACACCTGCAGCGTAATTAACTCATTAAAATATGGTTTATCTGTGGTTCTTATTAATCAGTTAACTATTATTTATCAAAATATCTCACATTTGATTAATTGGTAAAATAATAAGAGTAATATGTGCAGCTCTAAATATTGTTCATGTGTACCTGGGTCATTGTATTTCATAATGTTTGAAATGTTTTATCATATAGAATAAAACTCAATGTAAGAATATTTTTTCAGTACTTTTTTCTGCAATATTGGGAAAATGACACTCATTTAAAGTTAGTTTAGGTTGTTGTTTTTGTCAGTCTCACTCCGGTCCGGTAGGTGGCGCTACGTCACCTCACGCTGGTTTACTAACCGCCAATCGAACCAAAGAAGAAGAAGGGGAGAAACCGGGACGACTGACGTTACTTTCACAACAGACCGTGTGTTATCAAAGCGGAAACATCGCACTATATCACGGTAAAGTGAACTTTTATATATTTAATTATGTCCTATTCATCGTCAGCTGTGAAGTCTAATTGAGTGTTTCTCCGATAACTGTCGTGTTTGTGTAACTGGAGCTACTTTTGTTAGCTCTCTGTGCTAACGCGGCTAATCAATGAACGTTGTTGTGTTTGTTTTCACAGATTTCCCGGTAAAATCTGCGCTGATTTCAGTTGTGACTTCCTTTATAAGCTGTTCGATGTTTTTAATCATGTACCCTGTTACATTTAGATGTAAAGAATACACGTTTAGTAAGAGGATGGGTTTTATTTATGGGGATTTGAGCTAATTATTTACTTCCTTCTTCAGGTGGACTGTCTTCTGTATCTTTATGTCAAGAGACTGGATCTGAGCAGGTAAACAGAGAGGATCCAGGAGTGTCTCAGTGCAGGAGATCCATCCAGGTGTGTCTCAGTGCAGGAGATCCATCCAGGAGTGTCTCAGTGCAGGAGATCCATCCAGGAGTGTCTCAGTGCAGGAGATCCATCCAGGAGTGTCTCAGAGTAGGAGATTCATCCAGGAGTGTCTCAGTGCAGGAGATCCATCCAGGAGTGTCTCAGAGTAGGAGATCCATCCAGGTGTGTCTCAGAGTAGGAGATTCATCCAGGTGTGTCTCAGTGCAGGAGATCCATCCAGGAGTGTCTCAGTGCAGGAGATCCATCCAGGAGTGTCTCAGAGTAGGAGATTCATCCAGGAGTGTCTCAGAGTAGGAGATCCATCCAGGTGTGTCTCAGTGCAGGAGATCCATCCAGGTGTGTCTCAGTGCAGGAGATCCATCCAGGAGTGTCTCAGTGCAGGAGATCCATCCAGGTGTGTCTCAGTCCAGGAGATCCATCCAGGTGTGTCTCAGAGTAGGAGATCCATCCAGGAGTGTCTCAGAGCAGGAGATCCATCCAGGTGTGTCTCAGAGTAGGAGATCCATCCAGGAGTGTCTCAGAGTAGGAGATCCATCCAGGTGTGTCTCAGTCCAGGAGATTCATCCAGGTGTGTCTCAGTGCAGGAGATCCATCCAGGAGTGTCTCAGAGTAGGGGATCCATCCAGGTGTGTCTCAGTGTTCAGGGAGAGGTCATGGGTGAGCCGTTTGCAGGCAGCTCGTCTGAGCCAGACAGTCCTGGAGTGATGAACCGGGGCTGCCTCCTGGACCCGACTGATGTCCTGTACCATGATCTGTCAGTCATGGTCCCTGAAACACCCAGGTAACACAACTGCATGATTTATAAATATATACATCTGTTGTCTATCTTTACAATCAATCAAAAACAGCTGGCAAACTCCTGCAAACTGTCTGAATTGCACAAGTTCATCGGCAATGTTTCGGTTGCCAACATTTTTGTGCAATCTAGACCGTGTGAAGGAGTCTGCAATTTTTAGTGCTTAAAAACAATAAATTACCAAACATTGGGCGTCTAGGATTTCTTTTTTTGTTGCTGTGGCATGGAGAGAATGAGAACGCCAGTAGCGTGAGGACAGACTATTTAAAGTTGCCGTTCATGCATTGTTGTCTGTTGACTCTGAAGAAGACCCTGACCCTAACCCTGTGTTTTCACCGAGTTCTTGACTGTTTGCTTTCAGAAGTTTTCCTCCACGCTGTGATTATCGGTGTCTCACAGCGGTTTACAACGTTCGTCAGCTGAAGACTCCCCTTCTTTGTTTAAACTTCTGATGTCATGGCAACCCTACAACAATCTAACTTCTTTAATGTTTTCAAGTAAAATCACAACACAGAGTCTGGATATTTTTAACTCGAGGTTTTAAATGCAGCGTGTTTGTAAAGTGGACTGTATCTCGAAGCTCGCAGAGATCTTTTGTTTGATTTCTTCAAGTGAAAGTGAAAGTTTGAAAACTTGTTGTTTTGTAACCATGGCTATCAAAGATGTTCTTCTTTCAGTTTCATTTTTGTCGTGACAATTTGAGCTTTTCAACTTTCAAAAACAAACAAACTGGAAATCACGGCTGCCTCGGGGAGAGAGGGGATCGCTCTCTTCTGTGTTTATGAGTGTTGTCATGATACCAGGGTTTAACATCTGTTTTGATGCCACGGCAACAAAAAGAGAATCCAAGGCTCCCCATATTTTAACCTGAATAGCATCATTCAGACGATTCTTGACTTGTTAGCTGTAATAAATAATGTGTTTGTTTCAGCCCACTGCTCGGTAAACGGAGGAGACGTGCTCGCCGCACAGAGGAACCTCTCAGTCCTGTAAGTCACCGTGCTGCAGAGCCACAGCTCGGACAGATGTTACTCTCAGCGTTATCGTCCGATATTTACTGACAGCTGTATCTGTCTCCAGGTGGCTCTCAGCGGCGCTCCAGAAGTTTCCACCAGTAGTGAACGAGGGTTTTCACATAAATCCAAACGCAGGTGTCTGGCGGGAGCGATGGGAGAGCAGAGCGTCGGTTTTGTTACGGCTTCGTCTCTCATGTCTTTTCCTCTGGGCGGCTGGCTGGAGGCCCCGCTGTCCACAGCATCCTCCTCCTCGTCCTCCTCCTCGTCTTCCTCGTCCTCCTCGTCCTACCTCACACCAGTATCAGAGAAGGAGGCAGCTTTGACTGTGGCAGGCACCACAGCAGGAGAGAGTCCTACTCCTCTCCGTGAGAGGATGGATCAGAGTCAGTCCTCAGCGTCGCCTCCAGCAGCAGCAGCCTCTGACGGTCTGTCCTTCCTCACTGCAGAGGAGAGGAGGTGGCTGAACGGCGAGCAAAGAGACACCTCAGCAGGTGAGCAGGACACAGTAGAGACAATATCATCTCTTCACTCACATCTTAGGAATCAAAGAGTTCTTAAAAATGTGTGACACAGTTTTAATTATTGCCAACAAATACATCTGCAAATGCACCAAACTAGTTTTTCAACAGGCTGTTTGATTTGTATTTCATAAGTGAGTTGGAGCTGTCTTAAACGCCGAATTTACCTGCAGAAAGAGAAGACTAGTGTGCGCACATCCAGACGAAATGCATACAGGTGCAGGACGAGAAAGAAGAGAGAAAGGTCCACACACTGCCCAACTCCCAATCAGGCAGCTTACCTGAGGAAGATCTTGTGGATCAAGACGCTGCTGTCTAGATGTGCGGAGCTTTCTCTCTTTTCTCTGAGTCTTCCTACAAAGACACACACATAATATTACGATACACTTGACTCCAACTCTCCCTTAAAAATGTTGGCAGAAGATTATTCAAGGTCTTGAACGAGGTCCCGTCATGATTGGGAGGCACACGTTTTGTTTACTCGGCTGAATGTCTGACCTGTTTGTGCTGCAGCTCCGGAGGAGATCGTCATCAGTGACGATGAGGAGGCTGTGGTTCGCTCAGCGCAGGAGGAGGAAGACGAGGCGTTGGCCAGAAGCCTTCAGGTACAATCCTTCCCCTGCAGACACAAACGGCTCACCTGTGCAGGGTGTGAGAAATACCCATAATGCTTTTTACCTTCTCAGGCCCAGTTTGACCAGGAGGAGGCACACAGCAGACACCATCACCACCATCATCAGCGTCTTCATCAGCAGCAGCATCTTCATCATCAGCAGCATCTTCATCATCAGCAGCGTCTTCATCCCAGGGTGAGACTGACTCTCTTTTCTGTTTACATTTAAAGGAGAAGTGTTCTTTTCTTCTCTTGTGAATGTATAAGTGAAACTGAAGTCGTGCCTTTGTGTTCAGTACCAGCCGTACATGGAGTCCAGCTGGATGCCTAACCTGCTGGCTGCTGTCTCTCCTCTGGTCGGCTTTCAAGACGGTGAGATCAGAAACACACAGCTCTGATACTTTTAAACCCACAGATTCTTTTTGGGGCGTCGGTAGCGTATTAGTCCTCCAAGCATCCGGCCCGGGTCGAATCCGACCTGTGGCTCCTTTCCTGCATGTCATTCCCCACTCTCTCTGTCCAAGACCTCCGACCCTCCCCTCTGTCCTGTTCAGAATTAAAGGCATAAAAAGCCCAAAATAAACCTTAAAAGGTGATGAAACATGACCTCTACATAAACAGATAAAGTTGTTGGCAGGGTTTCACACACAGAGGATATGCAGCCGGGCGTAACGTCGCCACCCGAGAATATTTGCAGACATTTTTATTCTAATTATAGAGAGGGAGAGAGTAAGTCTGGTAAGTCCCTCCCATTAATGCACTGTACCATCGTACAGCTGCTTGCTTTGGAAAGATGGTTGTGATACGTCATCAATAATCCTCCACATGCGCAGATCGCCTGATCCCCTGATATGATAACGGAGAGAGGGAGTTTTCAAAACGCTAGTGATGTCATTGAAGCGTCTTTACAAACATCGTCTTTAATATTGTCAAAAAATATGGAATGAGGAGGGGGCGGGACAAGACGCTGTGTGGAACAGAGGTTCAGGTGTGTGTGTATAGAAATAACTTCCTGTAGCTGCTTCACAATAAAAGCCTCTGTCCAGTCGAAGCCTTTATTGGCGGATGTTGACTTCGACTGCAGCGTATCCTGAGACTCCATCGTGTTTGAAGGTCATCTTAATCCAGAGTGCGAATGTCCGACTGCCATTAACGATGAAAACATGAATACAGTGATGAGCCGTGCTGCTGATTTTGGGGGGAAACAGATGAACTGATAGTTGGGTTTGTTTTCTGTAGGTCTGATTGGTCAGCGCAGGAGTCGTGGGCGGGGCAGAAGGAGGAACGGGCTGCCTGATTTTACAGATGAGCGTCATGGAGACGACTACGAGGTGAGATGTTTTTTTATGTCCTGCAGTCTCGACATTAAACGCGTCTTAAAGGGACAGTTGTGTGTTTGGCGTTTGGTTGTATGAGGTACTCATACAAAGGGGCCGAGCCGACCGCCATCTCCTGTGGATAAAAAATACGCACCTATCCCTTTAAATGTTCCGGGTCTTAAAGGACACGATAAACATATGAACCTTTAAACCGGCTCTGGTTTCAGGCTCTGCTGGCGTTCGAGGAGCGTCAGGGCGCCGTCGTGGCGAAGAAGTTGAGTCGAAGGGAGATCCAAAGGTTTCCAACCAAATCCTTCCAGTCTGCAAACAGCGGCGGGAATACTCAGTGAGTCCTCCAGCCGATCTGACCTGAACCTGGACCTGGACCTGGACCAGGATCTCGGGGTACTTTCAGCGTCTTTAGTTTGTGGCGTCAGGGTTTAAACTGTGTCTGTCTGCTCTGATTGATTGACAGGTGTCAGATCTGTTTCTGTGACTACACTGATGGGGAGAAGCTGAGGATGCTGCCCTGTTTCCATGACTACCACGTGCCGTGTATAGACCGATGGTTAAAGGTAACAGCTCACACACACATTCAATTCTCTGGATGCAGATTTAGCATCTTTCTAAGTTTCGTTCCTGTTTCGAAACCACGGTAACAAAAAGTGGCTGCTCTTTTTATTTCATCTTCATCGCTGAGCAGTAAAACTTCTGTTTCTCTCAGAGAGGCATCTTCACGATCCTCACCTGCACACTTTTTAACTTTTATTTACCTGCGTCTGTCTCTTTAAGCACGACTCTGTTCTTAAGTGTTCCTGTTTCCCTCCCATGTATGCTGAGAGTTAATTATGGAAGTAACATGAACTGTAGTCTGACTGCGTTTCCCTCGTTCAGGATAACAACACGTGTCCAATCTGCAGAGCTAACCTGGCTGACAGTGACTCCCTCGCCCCCCGGCACCTCTGACCTCCTCCTGAGAGCTGACGGCGTCGCGCTCTCGTGCTGCAGTATTCACATCCGACTGTAGTTGATGTTTAAAGAAAGACAAGTCATGTGTTTTATACTTTAATTTAAATGTTTCACCTCAAAACTGAATTCAGGACTCAAACCTTTGATGCTGCTGCTGTTCTTTAGTTTTTATGTGGAGAAAGATTTTCAGTCTGCTGATAAATTTCATTAAAAGACTTTTTCCTCTTATGTTTGTCTTTGTGCCGTGACTCATGGTTTAACAGAAAAGCTTGAATTAGTCATGGAGTGAACACATAACAGTGGATATGACTTTGTTCAGTCAGTCAGAGTCTCTGTGGCGGCCCTCACTCCTCGTTGTAGTAGCGTTGCTTCATGGCTCTGTACTTCCTCAGGTAGTAAAGCGCTTCCAGCTCTCGGGTCACGTACTCCCCTCGAGCGATCATCTCTTTTATCTTCTCCGGGTCGTTGACTGACTTGTTTTTAGTAAACGCAGCTCTCAGACGGTCTCTGAAGTAGTCGCCGCCTTTGGGATACTCTCGCCCGAGGTAGAGGAGCTGTGGAAGAGAACCCAGAGAGACGAACATAATTATTATTGAAGCATCTAATACACCAAGAGTGAAAAAGCAAATCAGAGGTTCAGCAGCTGCCTCGACAAACTCCCAGTGAAAATCTACAGACTCACATTTTTATAGAGCCGGAGGACTTCAGCCCTCAGGGGGTTCGCCATCGTCACAGAGCTGAAACAGGAGCAACAACAGTCACATCAGGTGTTGATAGAAAGTCAGGTAAAAGTGCTGAGCCTCTGAGACGCATCGGTGCTGGAAGGTCATGAAGAATGTTTACTCAAATAACTGAGATTAAGTACCGTTTCTTTTAAACCACCTCCACCTTCTCTACTGAACATATTTAGGATACATTTTGGGCTGACAGCGAGATTGACGGTGCGACAGATGAATGGTGCCCTCTAGTGGCAGGTCGTTATCTACTCTCCCACTCTGTCTAGGTGTGTGGACCTTTCTCTCTTTTCTCTGAGTTTGCACAGAAGACACATAATATTACATTACACTGCACTCCAACTCTCCCTTAAAGGAGCAATATGTAACTGTCTCCCCCCCCCCCCCCCCCTCCTCTCTAGAGTGGATGCTCACGCAGGTCACCATGTGGTGGACACTGAAGCTTCAGTGTTTATCCAGCTCTGCATCGGTCTGTAAACCTTTCTGCGTTCTAACCTCTCTCCATTTTTCAAAAGCATCTCCAATATTGATCCTAGTTTGAGCACGTTTCTGCTCGTGGAGCTTATTAGAAACATGCAGAGGCTTTTTAGGTCGGGTACAATCACTTCTATCTGAACCAGTTCTCTTGCCCGCTTCCATCGCTGCAACACCTGTTGGTTTGACCTGATAACTGCTCTCATATCTGGCAAACCGAGGGGCGTCCAAAACGGCCGTGTGGGGGTGCCTTAAAACCGCCTACCTTCCCTGGTCCAAACAAATCCAGACCATTCAGGACCAGAATCTAAAGTTAGAAGGAGGACATACTGGCTGCTGCATTGTTGTCAGAGAAGCCAGCACTTCAACATAGCATGTTTCCTTAATGTCTGATCATAGAGGAAGCTCACTTTATCATTTCACTCACTACACAGCTCACTGATTGGACCTTTAATGTCAGAAATTTTAGATCATTTTTCTCACGTTTGGCCCTCTTGCTCCTCCGTAGTTCTGTTTCCTTCTTATGTGATTTGTTTCCAACAAGGTGAAGATAACAAATGCCTGTTCAACTGAATTTAAACGCTGTGAAGCACCTGTGCGAACGAGAGGCTAATGGTGCGTTCAATTTCATCTCGAAAATCGTAAATAAATGCTGAGTCGCCAGCCTGTTACGTAACTAGGAACGCCCCCTTAAATCGGAACTCCGACTCGGAACCTCTGGGAACTTCAGTATCCCGAGTTAAAAGTTCCTACGTCTATCAACAGTAAAGTTAAAGCTGTACACAAAGTGTCTTGTTTTAGTGTTATTAAAACGATCACATAAATAGTGTGAAAGTTCTATCTGTGGCTAGCTGCGAGTTCAGAGTTCCGAGGGAATTTGAACGCACCATGATTTCTTCTGTTTACTTGTCTTCGTTTGATGGTAAAAAAAGAGCTAAAGTGTAAAATCTAACACAAACACAGAGTTCAGCTTCAGAGCATTAGTGTTAGTGGTTAGTAAATATTCAGATTTAAGTGAACTTACCTGGAAGGTGACCTCCGCTCCGCAGCTCTTTGAACTTTCTCCGGCTCAAGGTGCGCTTTAATAACTCGAGTTTAGCTAACTCGACATTAGCGAACTCAAACCAACAAAAGCTCCTTAAATGTTCGATAGTTCAGATAAAACTCTGGACTCAGGTCTGTGTTAGAACCTCTGACATGAAACGGAGCTTTAAAAACAGTGAAACGAGCTCAATGTGACAGTTATTATGAGAGGAAGCTAATGATATCCTCCATAACAGGAAACACACTGCTCTGCGCATGCGCACATGTGCGATCAGAGTAGGTTGGTCATTTTTGTCCTGAATTTTAAAATCAGACTCAATAAAAAAAAAAAATTACAAATAAAAAAGTAAATCAGACACGTTTTCAAAATAATAAAATAAAATAAAAATAAAATCCTTTATTAAAAAATAAACCAAGAAAAAAAGGCTTTTTAATTTTTATATCAATAAAAAATCAAACAAAACAAAAAATGATAATCGGGCTTTTGAATATTAAAAGATAAACGAATAAAATTAAAATAAATAAAAAACGTAAAAATATGTTTTTATTCTAAAAAAAACCCCAAAAACAAAATCTGGTTGGCTTTTTAATCTCAATAAAAATAAATAAATGTAAAAATAAACCAGAGAATCAGGAAGAATCTGTTTATGGTGTTCATACAGGTGATTTATTTTAATAATAAAAAATAGAAATAAAAACTAAGAAACTCAGGCCGCCTTTAAATCTAAATTAAAAAATATGTTTTATCTAATTAAAAATATGAAAATCAGGTTGAGACATCAAATATTTAAAAAAGATTTTGTTGACATTATAGACCGGTGACTTATTTTGATCCTTACCCCCCCCCACAATTATTAATCTGTTATATTATATTTTATATCCTGTTTTCTTTTCTTGTCTGTGATTGAATGTATTCATGCTCGAATGATCGTTTCTCTACTCACGCTCCTGAGTTGTGTGAAATTGTAAAAACAGAAAGTTGTTTTGAGTTTGATCTGCTTGGAGTTACTCATGAAGTCGTCGTGTTCATGAAACAAACACATCTGCTTGATTTCCTGTTTTATTTTCAGTATGAATCTCTTTTTATTATTTACACTTTTCTTTCTTTTCAATAAAAACTCGACACATGATTCTTACAGTTCCTGAAAAAGTTCCAAAATGTCCGTCTGAAAGTATTTCGTTAAGTCAAACACATATTTCCATATTTTATACTCTCATTTGGACATTTAATCTCAAAACCAGAAAACACACAATCTCACAGACTCTGAGATGACGCAGTCCTCCACAGCAGCAGGAGGCGCTGTGGTTCAGTCACAACAGTCAAAGACTGCAGAGAGGCAGCCGCTCTGTTTATCAGTTTTTAAAAAATCTTTGGCTGCGTTTACAACAAAGACTCTCCCTCCATGTTGGAAATCCAAACTCCCTCCCAGGATCGTCTTTAGAATGAGCGTGCAGAAGGAGGTGGCGCCTGAGAGACTGAACTCAGGGCATGACAGGAACAGACCCGTTCAGCTGTGAGGGTCAGTAGTTTGTTTTCAGCCGGCGGTTCTCCTCTCTCAGCTTCTCGATCTCCTCCACCAGCGACTCGTTCACGGAGTATTTCTCGATCAGACCGTGGATCTCGTTCTGAAACACACCAAACAGAAGAATGTGTGAACGCACTTCTTAATCGTCACATATCTCGCTCATGGTGGACAGATTTAAAAAATGAAGGATCCGATTTGATGCTGCAGAACGAGACATCTTATATTTATTCAAACAGATCCTGTGACGTTTACCAGCTGGATGTAAAACTGCCGCACCATCTCCACCTGCAGGTTGACGATGTCTCTGTGACAGACGTCCCTGAGGACGACAGAGACAAACATTTATTCTCCTCCTTCAGTCAGTTTACGTTCATCAGACTGGGATTTATCATTTAAAGCTCAGAGACAGACCTGAAGTCCTCCAGGGTCTCGTGGATCATGTTCTGGATGAAGTGGATCTGCAGGGAGGTGAGAGGAGCAGCTCCTCCTCCCGCCTGACCGACCACCTCCGCAATGTTCTGAGAGAGAGACGAGGAGACGGCCGCAGAGAGGGCGGCACCTGAACGCACAAACAGACACTGTGTGAAACCCCTCGAGAGTTTAGACCCAGACCTCCTAACGGGAGGCCCACTCACAGGCTGTCACCGCAGACACATCTGGAGGCACGTGTTGATTCCAGGTTACGACCATTTTTAAACACGTATCATGGATTTTCTCTGAATCAAACAACACGTGTCACAGTGTACTCTGCTTCATACTCTATTAACTGGACACATCATGATATTATGTCTGTACCTTTATTTTGTCTTTACGTCATTTGTTTATGGCGTTGTTGTGACTGATTACCTGTGGCTGTGATGGGCGGGGCTCCCGGGACAGGTGACTCGTAGCTCAGCTGAGTTAGAATCCCGTTGGCTCGCCTCAGGCTCGGCTCCGGGGTGAAGAAGGGCGGGCCCGGCTGGCTTTGATTGGTCTGATGGGATGATGTGGGCGTGGTCTGACCCTCCCCCTCCAGACTGGAGCTGCTGGCTTTATCGGACTGTCAATCAAACGTCACGTTGTTATTGTTCTGCATCATCCAGTGTTATGCTCTCTAGTTCATTACGTGAATACTTTTCGATACCACGTGTTTTTAAACGAAACAATCGTCATTATTTACTGAGCGATATAAATTAAAGGATTGCACAAACACGTGGGCAACATTTTTGTACAACTCAGACAGAGCGCAGGAGTTCGTCATCACCTTCCTCGAGTCACACGGTTCAGCTGCCGCCGCAAAGATTGGCTCCTCCTCTTTGATCGGGGGCGGAGTTTGGAAGGTGGACAGCGGGCTGTAGCACCGCCCCACTGAGGCAACCAGGGGCGTTCCCAGGGGGGTCTTACGGTGCACGCCCCCACTGGAGTAAGAGTCTGAAACATAAACAAAACAATGACTGTCTAATAGAGTCCTCTGACCAGTTTAAACCAGTTTAAACCAGTGGAGTGAGGCAGACCGACCTTCTCTGACTGGGGAGAAGATGTCCAAACTGGCCCGACCTACGACCGGCTGCCCCTCCCCCTCCCTGGACAACATCTCCAAACTGGAAACTGAGAAAACACAGAGTTGAGTCGAGAAGCAGCAGCATCGTTCTCAGAGCTCAGACTGGCGTTCTGTCGTACCGTGAGTTCTCCCCAGCTGTGTGTCTCCAGGCGTCCCGAGAGTCCTGGAGTCTGAAGCAAACCAGAAGAGGAAAATTAAACTACGGATGGATCCGTGACGTCATGGATTCAATGGATTAAATGAGTGAGAGGTTTGCAGTAGGTCAGTGAAGGGTCAGGATTCTCAGTGAACTGACAGGAGTCTTAATCCTGACACAAGATTTTTAAACTTTAATACAATTTATAATCGACATCGTTAGATTTTCAGTAGACTCGTAGAAAAGTTGAAAAATCTCTGACCTTCCCGCGCCGGTGAAAACATGTCCAGACTGTTTCGTCCGACGCTGCTGAACTTCTCCACCACTGGAAGCTGCTCCGCCCCCTGCTGACCTTCGGCTTCACGGGACATCGCCTCCACACCAGCACCCCCTGCTGGACACATCAATGTTGGTTTGATCGGTTGGTTTATTTAACCTTTACATTTTCCGTGTGACAACTGGAGTCGTGATTCTTTGTTTTTTATCTTTGTGTGTCTGCAAACATTAAACTACTGATGACTTTTACAGATTAACTGTTTGTTCTGAGAAATGTTTATTACAAAATCTTCAAATGTGCATAGGATGCAGAGGATGATCGTACCTGTATTCGTCACCTCTCTGTGGGGGGCGGGGCCTGTGGGGGTGGATTCTGACTGGCTGTTTGACAGCTTGGGAGAGGATCTCGTAGCGCTGCCGATCTTTGTAGGGCCTAGTTTACTGGACTGGAAAATAAAAGACAGAGAGAGAGAGAGACTCTCTGAAACGGACCGGTGCAAACGAACAAACGGGTGAAAACAGGAACCAATCAAACGTCAAAGAGACGATCAGTGTGATGATCAGACCGGGCTTGTATTTACAGTAACTTTAAGTCCGTTATTTCTGCACAGGTTTCGTTGGTACCTTAAGTCTGCTAGCGTTGCCCTGGAAACGCAGACAGGTCACTGAAGTTTTGTGTGCCATGGTGACCCTGGTGGGGGCGCTGGAGTTCCTCAGGTCGTACTGATAGATCTTCCCCTGAGTGGATCCCACCACCAGACCGGTACCATCTGGAGTGAAGTCCACCGCCGTCAGAGGACTGTCGGAGCGGATCGTCTTCAGGACTCTGCACACACACACATTTTATTCATCGACTTTTAACAAGTCAACTCCTTCATGAAATTATCCACAGAAAAACATGACTAAAGCTTCCTGCAGCAGCAAACAGACTCCTTTAAAGTTTGATCTGACAATGTGTGTGAACAGCCGTCAGCTGGTTTTAAATAAACAAAGATCACACCTGAGCGAGTTCACTGTTAAAAATATTTGGATTATGATGAGGGTCAGCACCTCCAGGTCAGAGGCCATGCTGCTGGAAAACAGTGGATTGCGCTCACCGGGTGGGGAATGGGTCTTTGCCCAAGGTGAAGGAGTTAAAGTATCTCTGGGTCTTGTTCACAGTGAGGGTAGGATGGACCGTGATATCAACATGCAGATTGGCTCAGCGTCAGCAGTAATGCAGACGTTGTACCAAACCGTCGTGGTGAAGAGGGAGCTGAGCCTGAAGGCAAAGCTCTCCATTTACAGGTTGATCTTCGTTCCAACCCTCACCTCTTGTCATGAACTATGGGTAGAGACTACAGCTCCTCCTTCACATTGAAAGTAGCCAGTTGAGGTGATTCAGGCATCTGATCAGAAAGCCTCCTGGACGCCTCACTTTGGAGGTTTTCAAGGGCATGATCAATTGGGAGGAGATCCCGGGGTAGACCCAGAGCTCACTGGAGGGATTATATATCCCGTCTGGCCTGGGAACGCCTCAGGATCCCCCTTGCTGGGTAGAGGAAGGTCTGGGTTGACTTCCTTCGCCTGCTGCCACATTTAAACTTATATTCCTCGTTTTGTTTTGCTCTGCTCG
Source organism: Tautogolabrus adspersus (assembly GCA_020745685.1). Classification (NCBI taxonomy): domain Eukaryota; kingdom Metazoa; phylum Chordata; class Actinopteri; order Labriformes; family Labridae; genus Tautogolabrus; species Tautogolabrus adspersus. The sequence continues at coordinate 32,983,685 of CM036539.1, read as the reverse complement.
AGAGTTGGTTTTGTCCGTTTTAGTATGCAGTATGATCCATTATGAAAAGGAATAGTTCTATACTAAAGTTGAACAAATAGAAAAGGTAACATGACTCACATCTTGCTGGCCGTGTCGTAGCAGACGATCTTCTTGTCCAGACCGACGCTGACGACCAGCAGCTCGCTGGCGGGAGAGAAGGCGAGGCCGGAGCCCGGGGCCTTGTGGGCGCTGTCGAACACACGCAGCTCCTTCTGCGTGTTGGAGTCCCACAGAACCACGGTGCCGCTGTCGGACACGCTGCCCAGCAGGGAGCGCTTCAGCGTGGACATCCTCAGGTCGTGGATCGGCTGGAGAGAAAAGTTCAGTTAGTGACCTTAATATATGATCAGACATTAAGGAAACATGCTATTATGAAGTGCTGGCTTCTCTGACAACAATGCAGCAGCCAGTATGTCCTCCTTCTAACTTTAGATTCTGGTCCTGAATGGTCTGGATTTGTTTGGACCAGAGAAGGTAGGCGGTTTTAAGGCACCCCCCACACGGCCGTTTTGGACGCCCCTCAGTTTGCCAGATATGAGAGCAGTTATCAGGTCAAACCAACAGGTGTTGCAGGAAAGTAAGAAGTTCCAGCAGAGATTGAGAGAGAGATTTCAGAGTAAAAGCTTCTCCGTCAAACACCTGTGACAGACGGGAGCGTCTCACCTGGCTGCTGCCCTGTCCGAAGGCTTTGCTGGACAGGTTGGTGGTCAGACTGTGGAGGACCAGATCTCCGCTGGTGGAGCCTGAGGCGATGTAGCTGTCGTTGGCGTTGAAGCAGACGCAGGTCACCTCCTCTTTGTGATCCTGAGGAGGAGACGCACAGACTGAGCTGACACCGGTCTTCTGAGGTTCTTAAAGTGTTCGATACTTCCTTCTTTTTTACTATCACGTGTTTTTATACGATACTATCTGATACTTTAAAGATGGCAGACTCCTGCACGCTGTCAAAATTGCACACAAATGAAACGTTGCCAATGTTTTTGTGCAATTGAGACAGTGTGTATCATTTTTATTGCAATTTTTGCTGTGGTATCAAGACAGGCATCGCTGAATCATATCAACATTTAAAATTCAGTTATCGGGAAAACAAAGCATGTGTGTGTTTGTGTTTGTGTGGTCTCACCTTGAGCGAGCGGTGCAGTCTCTTGGTCTTAAGGTCCCAGATGTGAACGCAGTGATCGAGGCCGCCGCTGACCACAAACTGAGAGGACGAGCTGAGACACACGCGGGTTTGTTTTTTCTGAACACACATTGAAGAGAGTCATCATCAGCTGTTTTTGTTTACATGTTCAAAATGTCTTTAAACCGATAGAAATTCTGATTGGGGACTCTGACTTCACTGTTAACATGGACGCTAAATGAAACAAAGTGATTATGACGAGCGTGTTTCGTGCATCAAACATTCAGTAAGAACAAAAACATTCTGACATGAGCACAGCTTCCTGTCGGTCTAATCTGTCAGAAATAGCGGCAGAAGAAGAAGCTGTTCCTTCCTGTTGACATATTTAACTCTACGTACGTCAGGTAGCTACGTGTTTCTGTCAGTGGACGGTGTGAAAGCAGAACTCGAGCCTCACTGTGTGTTTATTTCCCGTTATGATTTCCGGTCTAGCACACAAAATCTCTGTGCAGATTGTCTCCGCCTGTGTTGTAAACAAACACAGCGGCCGCTGACGTCTCCAGATGTTGCTCCTCCCCTCGCTGTGAGCCAGAGACTTCATTCTCCTCTTCTCTCACGTCTCTGACTTTGGATATCTGGATTTTATTTGACATTTACTTCCTTTTCTTCTTTCTCTTTCTAATTAAGCTGTGAGCTCAGCGGAGCATATTAGTCAAGAGTTCAGGTCTGCAGGAAGACCTTCAGACATGCTCAGTAAAAACTGTTTTACCCCGGTGTTTAACTTCACATGCAGCATTTTTATTCTGATCAGGCTTTTACTCCAAATATTAATGTCCATGTAAACATAGCTCCTGATCCTGTCTGGCTGCTGCTTTGCTTTTAATCTAAGTTAAAAATGTACGGACAGGACAGGATTGGTATAAACTCTCCTGTCAGCGTGCGGCGAAGCTGACATTATGTTTGCAGTTTTAACACGACATCAAGCTCGGATCTTTGACCTGGTAAGAAAATCGGAAGTTTTCCTGCTGCCATCTGTCTTACATTCATGGGTTTATGAATCCTGGAAGCTCTTGTGTCATAACCTTTCCGAATGTATAAAAAGTAAAATAATTACCGCAGTGATGATGAAAACACACTTTGTTTAACACTCACCCCCTCGGCCAGTTCCAGGACTGGAACAGGAGAAGATTTGAGGCTGGAAACGACTAGTTTGTCTCCGCTGCTGCTGGCTGAGACCAGGTACTGCTCTGAAACAACTTGTCAAGGATGCTTCCTCTTTCACTGGTCAGTTGTCACCATTTAACATAACGTATATGAAATCTGTGGATTTTCAAACACTGCTCTCAGAGTCGATCGGTTTGTTCTTCAAGATTTGATTTTTCTGTTTTGAGACATGTTCAGGAAGTTTGGATTTCAACATGTCCCAAAACATCCTGTTGATTTATAAAAGGCTTCAGCTGATAAAGAGAAGAACCGATAACTTCTCTGTCTGCCGCTCACCGTCTCACGGACACTCGCTCGTGAAACAGGAAGGGGAGGGGCAGAGGGGAGCTGAGGGATGAAGGACGGCTGTCTAAAGAGAGATTTGTATTGGTCTGAGAATCTCATGCTCTGAAAGTCACAGATTAAGCCTTTTATATTTGTGAAAACCCCAATAAATCTGAGACACAAACACTCCCCCCCTCTTTCAGGATACTGTTGGAGCTCCAGCAGGCCTGTGCCACGGGGTGGCTGACGCTGTGGGGGTTAAACTGCTCCAGTGGCGCCATGGAAACGGCATCCCAGATCTTCACACAGTCTCCTGTCGACACCAGGCGGGTCACCTCCTCCATGGTAACACCTGGAGGTAAACACATTTAAGAACTGAAACTAACACTCGAATCACAGAATGTGACGCTTTAGGTCGTGGTTTCATTCACTTCCTGTAATATAAATATATAACATGTATTCCTACGTGGAGGTCAGCGGTATAAATGGTCAGTTTAGGGCCATTGTTACTGGGGGAAAGAGGTTTCTTAATATACACTAACGTAATAGAACATCAAAATACACATATATTGTTTAAATTACATTCACACAGATCAATCTAAACATTTTGTCCCTAATCTGGCACTGATAAAATAAAGTTGGGACTAAAACATTTTAGGTTTGACTGTTGAGAAGTTCAGATTATAAAAAAATGTTTAATATTGGGCTTAAAACATGAAGTTTAACTCGACAATAAAGACAGAGAGGAACCAGGTGAGTGGTCTAAGTAATATACTCTGTGTTCACACTAATTATAAAGTTAATATCTGATGAATAATGTTTTTAATTAAGTTTAATTATTCATGTGACAGAGAGGATCAGGTGCTGCTAGCTTAGACAGCTGACACTTTAGGTCAAAATAGATAAAACTGTTTAACTTTTAATAAACTAACAACCAGCTACTTTAATTATCTGTGGACTAAACTAACAGCTGAAGTTAAAACGATGTTTTAAAGTAAGAAGTTAACATGAAGTTCAGCTAATAAATAAGAAGAAAATGTTTCTGCGAGCTAACAACTTCTACTTTTAGCCTCCGCGTCTTTTAAAGTTACAAACACGATTAAAAACACGATAAAATATCACGAAACAAGAGTTAACTTCATGTTAAATATTTAAGGTTTGGATACTTTATGTAGAAACGAGTCTTACAAACCGTGAAAGATGAATTTATAACCGAGAAAGTCGTTGGAGATGTTTTTGTTTTGCGATCCGCCAATAAACCGCCACTACGGAGCTCCGGGAGGGACAAAAAGGACAAGCCGCGCGAAGCGAACGCAATTTAAAAAAGTAGGGACGAATAACTAATCAAGAAAGAGATTAAATACGTCCAATAAAATGAATACACATTTAAATTAATACGTTAATAAAAAGGGAGACATTTCTATATCATAGACCACTTTTTTTTCTTTTATTCAGCATTTTTAATTTACAGACAGCAAAAGCTGTAGATACACCAATCCACCTGATGGGGGCAATGTTTCGCTACGTCATCGCTGCGTGTGGTCCGTCAGCGCAGAAGAAGAAATCTCCCGCCCCCATCCGCTGGTCTTTTTAAACCAAGGCGGGACTCTCCACTCCGCTCACTCTGGGCAGGATAGTCTGTGTGGAAACGTCTCTAGACTTTAAAGGTCGCGACCAATATGGTGAGGACTAAAGCCGATAGTGTCCCTGGAACATACAGAAAAGGTAAAGTGACATGCTGAATACATTTATACAGATTTAGAGTCATAAAGCTGATTTTTAATGTGGATTTAACTGTTTTCAACGTGTAGTCCGGCGGATCGGGACTTCACTCATGAGCCAAAAACGCGGACCGAAGAACATAATCATTTGTTTTGACTTTTTTTTTTCAACACAAATGATATTGATACTTTTTTAAATCTTAATCAGTTTAATAGTTGCATGTAATTCGGTTAATCCAGGACAAACAAGCCGTCCAAACACCCGCCTCCCGCCAACTGGAGGGCTGGGTTACTTGCGCTCATAGAAACCACTGAACACACGAATATGTTTCTTTAAAGAACTGTTAAACAGTCATGGGATAGTTTAGAAACTAAACTTCTGCCCACTTTATTTATCCGCATGATGACATGACATTTATCTTCTTGTTTTCCGTGATACGTCTCTTTCTTTCTGCAAACTGGCGCCAGATTTTTTTAGCGCCGCGGAGTCGCTTTGTGCGCACACTCCACCAAGCCCCGTTTAAAAGTTACCTAATTTACGGCGTTCTTGTCTATTGATGACTACACACTTGTAATCTGGCACGATTCACATTTTCTGACTATTTGGATTCTTCTGGAAAATTCGGCATTAAAAATGGTTAAAAACTGAGCTTTATAACCTGATAAAAGTTGCACCATGTACATGTACTTTTGCATGGTCAAAGCTGATTTTAATTCATTAACACCGCCTTTATAGGTTTTTTTCCACACAAATTAGTTAGTTTATCTACATCTAGGTCTCACACAGGGGACAGTGAAGCCTCCTTTTTCTGCTTTAGTCATTTCACTCAGTGAACACATGCCTGTCCTAGTTTTTGTTTAATGACACCTCCTTTAATTTGCCTGTTTGATTGTGTTTGCAGCTGTTGCAGCTTCTGCACCCCGGAAGTCTCTTGGATCCAGTGCTGCCAACGCCGCCGCCTCCTCGAGCAGCCAGTGCGCCACACCAGGTGAGTCCCTGAATGCACCACCACTAGCCTGACACAACATTGCACCATGGAGTTAATACTGATGGGAGGTTTTCTTTAATTCACAGCAAAGGGTAAATATGCTGGAGGAAACCCTGTGTGTGTCCGTCCCACACCGACCTGGCAGAAGGGCATCGGGGATTTCTTCGGCGGTCCTCCGAGGAAGCCTGAGAAGGAGAACCAGAGGCCCCGGGAGGTAGAGGACGATGAAGAGGCGGGAGGGAGCGGCATGTCGAAGGCTAGCAGGAAGTATGTTTGCTCTCTCACTGACACACGTGTAGTTGTCTTTGTCGACCGGGGTTACGGTGATAAAGATGCTTATCTTAGATGACTTCTAGTTATTGATAATAAAACATTTTATTTGTGGTACATTTAGTGGGTGCTAGATCAAAAAAACACTCCGCACACCAAGGAGCTCCCGTTTGAAGGATTTATTGATGTGGGACGTTTGGAGCCGACACGCTCTCCCTCAGACTTTTACAGGGAGCTCCTTGATGTGCAGATTATGTTTACTTCTCTATGAATGTTTTTATTTGAAACGGATCTCAAAGAGCTTCAGAATTAAGAAAACAAGATCATTAATATGAGTTTTAACGCCTAGTGGCGTGTTTCTGAAGTCATTTAGAATCTTATTTCTGCAGCTCTGGAATAAATTTGTAAATATTGTTTTGGTGGTTTACTGAGCGTTCAGATGTTTCATTGAATTTCCTTCAGTTTCGAGATAATAGTCCTAAAAATAAATTACTCAATGGAGGAAGTTGGCCCCATCTTCACACTCATTAACTAACCAGGGAGGTTGTATGTTAAGGAGGCGTTACATTTATAATCGTGTTTAGTCGCATGTTTGAAATCTCGTTATTTCACATGTAAAATAAAAATGTGAGTCTTTTATTTTGAATGTTTGTCCTGGTGCTAGCTGAGAACACTTTACTTCCTGTGTGCTTTTATTTTGAAATAAAGTAAGGCCCTTCTGGTAGATGGAAGGTTAGGACAGGAAGTTAAGCCCAGAAACAGGAAGTGGTTAGGGATCCCAAAGTGACGTCAAACAGCTCAAAGGAACGGTAACAAAGGTCAATGTGTGATGTCATCAGGTGGATATGACTTTGGACTCGTCAGCTGAGCTGTCTGAGAGTTTGTTAAAGTGAAATGAGACATTCAAAGATGCAGCAGTGTCCTTCTTTTACATCACTGAGACCACAGGGAGACACTGAGGACCACTATCTACAGGGAGACACTGAGGACCACTATCTACAGGGAGACACTGAGGACCACTATCTACAGGGAGACACTGAGGACCACTATCTACAGGGAGACACTGAGGACCACTATCTACAGGGAGACACTGAGGGCCACTATCTACAGGGGGACACTGAGGACCACTATCTACGGAGAGCCTAAAGGGACAAAATAACATGAGATTGATAGAGATTAACTCGTTTGCGCTTCCCGTCGAAAATGAGAGTGCGAAAGTGTCGTAGGAAAGATTTATTGTTTAAATTGTAATGTTTGTGTGTTATCTATCACGTGCGTTTGTTTTATTGACCTGATGACACGTTTTTATTTCCCTTCAGATCCAGACCGCTGCCGGCTGACGACGAGGACGACGAATGAAGACGCTGAATGAACTTTGTTATTGGCCGTTGTTCCCGTCAGCTTAGTATCATTGTTCATGTACATCTGTATATACTTTCTGCTCGATTTGTATAGTTCATTAAACTTTTTATGTGTTTTACCTGAACTGCTTCGCCTTGTTTTTCTAACTTGTTTTCTCGAGGGGTCACATGATGTCGAGCAGAGGTTTGAGATGCCAGACTTCTTCTTCAGGTGGTCATTTAAACATGAATTATTCACCTGAAGAATGCGGCGGTGGAAACGCTGATTGTGATGCAATAGAGACTTTTTCTGGCATTTTGACTTTGTGTGGCGGCGTCTCGTCCTCCGTCTGCGGTTGTTACACTGCCCTGTACCACGTGTTGAGTGTATGACTCTCCTGTTCATCAGCAGCTTCCAAACAAGTTGACGGTTAAATTATACTATTTTAAATTCTGGTTTTGGAAGGCATCTTGCGATCCCGATTGGGTCCCGAGCCGCATTTTGTTAACCGTGAATGGATATAGCGCTTCATCCATCTTATTATTCATTATCTCACAGTCTGATGTTTTTAACATCCGTGTTGCTTCAGGTATTAAAAGTAAAGATTCTTCTTTGATTGTAATAAATGACTTTAGGATGAATATTCACACTTAAAGCTGGATTTAAACCGTGTTTGTCTTGAAACTGGCTGGAACAAATGTACAGATCATTTCTTATTAATGTTTTATGGATTAAAAAGTGAAGAAATCAGTTTAAAATAGTAAAATGTGATAAAAGGAAATGTAGGTATTAAAAATCCGACAATTGAATGTGTTTATATTCCACTGCAGGAGAAGAACTTTAAACACCTTTATCACTGTTCTGCATTGACCTCACAGTCTCCGCCCGGCTGGGACGTCCCGGTACAGACTTTATCGGACCTATGATGAGTTCAGGAGCCGTTCAGATCGATAACTTTATAAAAGAGCATTTTATTTACCCATTATTACCAGGCATGCTGTCCTTAACACCTCCTGATGTATACATAACAATAAACTAGCTTAAAGTTGTTTTATGACCGTTATTCATTAGCTAACCGCCTCGTCGAGAGGTCCAAAGGTTTAAATCAAACGCCATTATTTGTAGCCTACGGAAGCCCGCGCAGTCAGACTAAGTGATCAAACGGTTAGAGGAACTGGAAGCTCGCTTCTATTTTACTCAGTTTTCGTCTTTTTGGCCCATTTGGCTCGTTAATACAATCAGGGTCCGTTAGTTTACTTTCACCTTTACCTCGCGCTGCTGACTCCGCCCGGCTGCTGCTGTTTGTCTGCTGAGAGACGTGACCCGTCCTGTTCTGTCAGTAACGGTCACACTCAGAGACACCGTTAGTTATGAAGTCTGAGGTGGTGTAAGGGCGGTGTGATCCGCTGTTAGCCGTCTGAAGATGTCCGGTGGCGGCAGCGGCGGGTTCAGATGGACAGTGGTCGTCCTAACATGCCAACACAAAGACAGCGTTTATGCTTTTCAGAGAGGTGAGGATCATCTGCTGTGTATAAACGATCTTTGACCTTTCGCTTCTGTGCCCTACAGTTACTTTTCAGAGAGGTGAGGATCATCTGCTGTGTATGAACGATCTTTGACCATTCGCTTTTGTGCCATAGAGTTACTTTTCAGAGAGGTGAGGATCATCTGCTATTTATAATCGATCTTTGACCTTTGGCTTTTTGGCCATAGAGTTACTTTTCAGGGAGGTGAGGATCATCTGCTGTGTATAAACGATCTTTGACCTTTCGCTTTTGTGCCATAGAGTTACTTTTTCAGAGAGGTGAGGATCATCTGCTATTTATAATCGATCTTTGACCTTTGGCTTTTTGGCCCTGGAGTTACTTTTCAGAGAAGTGCGGATCATCTGCCGTTTTCAAACGATCTTTGGTCTTTCGATTTTTGTGCCCTACAGTTACACTGATCATCCTGAAGATGGCGCTGATGGACATAAAATAAATTTAAAAAACGGGTCTAACTTAATGAATTTATGTTTTAAAATGTTGTGAATGAAATAAATTACAAATGAAATGACTACATATTGACTTGATAATATGTTAACTGTATTAATATAATACAGTCAGAGCTAACTCTAGTTAATCTTCTCAGCCACTTTAATAGAAATATTTCTCATCACAACTAAAATGAACTTTCCTGCTGGCTTGTTTGTCTTTTTAGATTTTGATTTGTAACATCTAACATTTATGCATTGCTGTATAATTTTAAAACCGATATTGATATGGACAATTTAAATCTCTTTGACAAAAGAATATATTGTAGTACTCGTTTTTAGCCAGCAGAGGGCTCTATCTGCTTTAGAGTTCTTGTGTTTAAAGTCGTTAGTGCGGCTGTTGCGGTAATCGCTAAAATGAATTACCGTGGTATTTAAACAAGTCAACCGCGAAGCACGGAGGCAACCACCACACGTGAAGTCACCTCACTCCACCTGACGTTCAGACGGACACAAAACTGCACACAGTACCTGAACCCAATGTAACTCCGCCCCTTCACGTACATTTCTGCTTTCAGCCAAATGAAAAAGGAGAACCAGCTGATTTAGACGATGCAGTTTGTTAAGAGTCGGTCGTGAATAACAACAACTATTTATTTATGTCTGCAGCAACATTCAGAACATTTAAAATCAAGAACAAGGCTAGAGGAAAATCACTGAAATGCAGAAACATTTTGTGTGTGTGTGTTTGCATGTGTGTGTTACAGAGTTGGAGTTGAGGCAGCAGCGGGGCTCTCTCGCTCAGGGTGCATTGGTTTTAACAGTCCGGGACAGCCAGGAGCCGCTGGGCAGCGGGGGGGGCGACACTGAACGCTCTACTGGTGGCTGCTGAACACCTGAGCAGCCGAGCGGGACACACTGTGAGTCTAGTGAAGGATCTCTGAGTCAGTCCATTATTTCTCGACCTGTGGTGCAGTTTTCCTGCTGAGTACTAATCCTCTGTGATCATGGTGCTCAGGTGGTGACAGCTGACGTCCTGGATGATGCTCACATCCTTATCCTCCACACGGTGAGTCCTGCAGCAGCAGTGGCGGCATGTTTTTGATCTGCAGACGAAGTTCATCATTCATCAGTCTGTGATTCCTCCTGCAGGGGCGGGACTTCCCCTGGAGCTCCTGCAGCCGAGCGTTCTGCTGGCTGGCTGCAGAGAAACCGGAGCAGCAAGTCCAGGCTCCGGTCTGCTGTGTGGACCTGCTGCTGGACTGCCTCACCAACCAGGTCTGCTACAATCATGAAACAAACCCCAGGACCTGAATGAATCTGTGAAAACATGAAGCAATGACAGTTAACACATTATTCAAACTCTGCAGACTTTATTAAAGCAGGAAGAGTCAAGTTTCAAACACAAATATCCGTCCTCTCGTCCACAGAATGAAGAAAACGCTGCAAAAACTCAAATCCTTACAAGTCTACCTGTTCAGAAATATCTCACTACACTTATCATGACACACATTCACCTGATAAACATTTTAATTCAGATCTTACAACTGAAAAATGAGGATTGAAATGCTTGTAATAAGTAAAAGTTCAAATTCAAAAGACTTTTTTGTCCTTGGGGGGAAATTCAAAATGGTGAAACCCCGTGGTACGCGCTTGAACTGAGTATGTTTTATTTCTCTCATTCGTTGATCAGGTTTGTCCCGGTTCTCCTCCTGGAGTTTGGGTCTGCAGCACCGACATGATCCTCAACATTCCTCCAGAGTTCGGTGAGAGTCTCCGTCTGTAGCTGCCTTCATCTTAAAGTGATAACCACCGACACGAGAACGTTTTAGTGAATTAAACTAAGGGAGGACCCACGTGTAACTCTGACACCTAGTGTTTAAAATGGGTACTGCAGTCCAAATTCAACAATCAAGAGAGAGCTGTCTCCCCCCCCCCCCCTCCTCTCTAGAGTGGATGCTCACGCAGGTCACCATGTGGTGGACACTGAAGCTTCAGTGTTTATCCAGCTCTGCATCGGTCTGTAAACCTTTCTGCGTTCTAACCTCTCTCCATTTTTCAAAAGCATCTCCAATATTGATCCTAGTTTGAGCACGTTTCTGCTCGTGGAGCTTATTAGAAACATGCAGAGGCTTTTTAGGTCGGGTACAATCACTTCTATCTGAACCAGTTCTCTTGCCCGCTTCCATCGCTGCAACACCTGTTGGTTTGACCTGATAACTGCTCTCATATCTGGCAAACCGAGGGGTGTCCAAAACGGCCGCAGTAGCTCAGTCTGTAGGGACTTGGGTCAGGAACCGGAGGGTCGCCGCCTCAGGTCCTGGTGGGCACCAGGTGCCAGGTAGCTGGAGAGGCTTTAGGTCACTTCCCCAGTACTGCCCAGGTGCCCTCAGGCGCTCCTTCATGTGCAGCGCCCCGTCACTCTGACATCTCTCCATCAGTGCTTGTCCACAGACTCCTGTTTGTGCATGTGTGTGTAGCAGGTCTCAACAACAGAGTGTAAAAGTCATTTCACTGAGCTCTCCTGACTCTCTGCTGTGTGTCTTAGTTTTGTCCTGGGAGGGTTTCTCAGGTGTTCGTGTGTTGGCGTTACCGGGCGACGTGTCCTACGCAGCCAATCACGGCGTCTACCTGACGGACCAACAGGTGCTCACTTTTACATCCTGGGATTTCTTTGTTTGGTTATGGTTGACTGCATGATTTCCTCGCAGTGAAGCGTTGTGTATTCTGTTTTATCGGAGATTCTTTGAAGACAGAACCCACCTTGAGCGGGACTGAAGGTGCGTCTGTTTTGTCTCACAGGGTCGGGTTAAAGACATCGTCTACAAGGGAACAGAGGAGACGATTCAACGAGCCGTGATGCATGATGGGAAAGTTCCTCTGGTGAGTTCACCTCACTGTTCACTTTAAAGTCAAACACACGTTACGACTTCCTGTTTGAGCGTCAGCGGCTGTCTGGACGGTCGGATCTTCATATCTTTGTGTGTGTGCGTGTAGGTGTCTGGTCCCGTCTTCTTCAGCAGGTGTGTATCAGAGAAGTTGCTGCAGACTCACGTCACTCCTCCTCTGGACGGATGCACCTACCTGGGCCTGGATTCTGGAGCTCCGCCCCTCCAGGTACCTGCTCTTAGAAACAAAGCTTCCAGACGGCGTCGTCAGAGAATAGAAAGAACACAAGTCTCTCAGCTGATGTGTGTTAGAGAAGACGTCCGTGGCCGTGACCTGGATTCTTTTTCTGACACGACACATTTACAGATATATTTATAGATATTATTAAAACAGTTCATTTTCTTTCTATTCATAAAAACTGAACTGGTTAATGCTTCTGCTGCAGCTTCTGATGTCAAACAAGAGACTCCAAAAGCAGATAGCGCCCTCTGCTGGTTAAAAGCAGCATCACAACTTATATTTTTGTCAAATCGATTTAGAGTATTTTATGGATTTTTAACGTCATTGTGAGGTATCGTTGCATCCCTACTTTTAGTTCGGCCAATATTGGGTGCCTAGGGCTTCTAATTTTGTTGCCATGGTAACAAACAGGTGTCTGATTTTTACTTGAATCATATCGAAGTCTAAAATTCTGGTTCATCCTCAGATCTCTCTGTTCCTGGACGTGTTGAAGTGCCTCTGCTCAGATCTGACTCAGGATCAGTTTGTGAGTGAGGACAGAGCCGGCTGCAGTTCCGCCGTTGGACCGCAGGGGATGGCGGTGAGGAGCGGCAGGATGGAGCTATGGAAGATCCTGAGAGGAACGCCGCTGTCACTGGGTGAGTGTCTCTCTCTCTCTCTCTCTTTTAACGTCCAGCAGGGGGCGACTCCACTGGTTGTTAAAAGTTCACATTTGGTCTCCGCCTTCTTTTGCTGTGTCGAAGGATGTGACCATATTTGGAAAATAGGGCGTGGCTTGAAAGGAGCGAGGCAGCTCCGCCCTCTCGTCCAAATATGGTCACTTCTGATATACATATAATAAAGAAGGTGATGAAGTAAATTAAGTAAATTATGGTCCCGTTTAAATGACCACTTCTCTTTTTTCTGACAGCGTACATCCCCGGTGGTCGCTATGACTACCTGACTCTATCCGGGAAGCAGCACGTGGAGCGACTGAGCCGTGATTGGACGGATAGAAACACTCTGTCGCTCATCGAGGTGACACTTCATGTTCCTCTGAGTCGTCATTAAAATGTCTCACCTACAGTTGTTCAAATTTCATCATGCCTTAAGACGTTCATATTGATTCAGCGACGGCGTAATATTGGCGTCCCAGTCTGTGAATTCACATTGAGTTACAGCGTGTGGAAGCACGGCACAGCTGGAGCTCCACATACACACACAGTCAGACATGACGCACACAGAGCTGCTCTCCCCCGCTGGCTCAGCTGATCCCGTCTCCCCTCTGTAACGTCTCTGTTACTACCTCTGAAGACGTGACCCCCCCTCTGAACTTCTTCCTGTTTCTCCTCAGAGAGAGAGCGAAGTGAACGAAGGAGGTCGTGTCATCAACAGCGTTCTGGAGGGAGACATTGCCGTTGCAGCTGGTGCAGTTGTGCAACACTGCCACCTACAGGTCAGGAGTTTACTCTGCTGTTCAGTGGATTAAAAAGCTGTAAGACTCTGACTCTGGATGTGACCTCTTCTACAGGGTCCTCTGAAAGTCCCGACAGGATGTCTCCTGTCAGGTCTGGAGTCGTCGACATCACAAAGTATCAGGCAGCTGTCACTGGCTGATGACATCATCATCCAGGGACATCGCATAGAGCTTGGGAAACTGAAGCTAAACATGTTCACGGTGATGGGAGCGCAGGACGAGCTGCAGGTACACGATACCTCCGAAAGATAAATGTTGGATAAATAAGAAGAGTGATAATCGGAAAGTTGTGATCCTAAAATGTTCAAATATTAAATGTTTGTAGCTTTTTACGCATAAAATCAACAACGTCACGAATCAGACCGTGGAAAATAAACTACAAATTAAAAAAAGAGGAAAACAACAAGATAAAAACCTCCTGTCTGATCGCCTCCTCTTCCTCCTCCTCCTCATTCTTTACCTTGTCTCTTTCTCCTCCTTCTCCTCTCTTCGTCTTTCTCCTCTCTTTTCATCTCCTCCTCCTTTTTTTTGTTCACCTCCTCTACCTGTTTTCATCCTCTTCCTCCTTCTTTCCTTCTTATCCTCTTCCTCCTTCCTTTCCTTTTTTTTATATTTCTCCTCCTCTGCCTTATTCCTTCTTTTTTCCTTCTACTCTTCTTCTTACTGCTCTTCCTTGTGCTCCACCTTCTCTCCTCTTCCTCCCCTCCTTCACCTCCCCCTTCTCCTCCTCCTGTTCCTCATCTGCTTTTTATCGTTTTCTTCTTTTCTCTCCTTGTCTTCCTCCTACTCATCTTCCTCTTCGTTATCCTGAAACTCTTCCCTCTCCCTCTTTCTTCTCCTTTTTCTCATTCCCCATCTCCTCCTCTTCACCCTTCTTGTCCCATCCCCCCTCTCCTCTTCCTTATTCTCCTGCTCTTCATTTTACTTCACCTTCTCTTCCTTTTTCACTTCTTTCACGTCCTCTTCTGCCTTGCCTTGTTCTGCTCTCCCTCCTCCTCCTCCTCCTCAGGTCTCCTCTGATGACAGCAGCGCCTCCTTCCTCAACCAGACATGGAGCTCCTTCTACAGCAGAACAGGAATCGAGTAAGACCCTCCTAACCAGCTGACCTTTGAAGATGTTTGGATGTTAACTTTTGATTCAAGCTGCTCCTCCTCTACTTCTCCTATTTCTCCTATTCTCTATTCGTCTGCTGCTCCTTTATGCTCAACTTCACTTCTCCTCTCCTCTCAGGCCGGAGGAGTTGTGGGTCAGAGGAGAGCAGCGCTCCCTCCTTGAGGCTCGTCTCTTCCCGGTCGTCCACCCCAGAGGAGGTGCTGTTGGTCTGGCTGAAGGCGTCGGTTGGCTGCTTGGGGTGGGAGAAGGCTGTCTGCGGAGGTGGAGGGAGGCGTGGAGACTCTCTATGAAGGAGGTGATGTCACTCACTCACCAGGAGGCGGAGCTACAGTGGAGGGAGGAGTTAATGTTTCTGGCGGGGAGGAGGAGAGTAAGTGATGCTCTGAGGAGGCGCACAGACGCCTGCCTGCTGCCTTGCTTCAGGGCGGCGGTGCTCGGGGGCCAGCAGGGGGCGCTGCTGCAGACACTCGACAGCAGTGAGTCATAACATGAAAAAAAAAACTGTAATTATTTAGACAAAATGTTTAAAAACAAATTTAAAAATGAATTAACTTAATTTAAATTCAGCTTTATTGTCTGTTTTCAGTTGCTGCAGGAAGTGGTGAGGAGGAGGCGGAGTCAGGGGCGGAGCTGGGCGTGGCAGCTCGTTGCCTCTCCTGTATCGCTGACGTGTTGGTGTGCATGGCGGGAGGGAAAGGAGGCCTGAGGAGTGGACCGGCTGCTAACAAGGCCTGGAGCTCCGCCTACTCCCTGTTAGAGGAGGGTAACCTGAGGGGCGGAGTCAAAGCCCTGGCTGAGCAGAGAGCTCATTGGCTCAGCAGGTGAGGTGTAACCTCTGTTGACCTTTACACAAGTTCTGTAGCCAGTACGCCTTTTTTACACACTGCATCTGTGACGGCGTGATATTGGTGTCTCCGTGTGAAACTCTCAGACACACCCACACACAAACATTTGACTTTCTGTCACCGACCCCTGCAGGCCGGACCTACTTGTCCGAGCGGCACGTCACTACGAGGGCGCCGGACAGGTGCTCCTACGACAAGCTGTGATGTCATCGCAAAGGTTCATCTCCATTGGACAGGGTGAGGTCCCGCCTCTAGAGGAGTGGCAGGAAGTGGAGTGTCCGGCCAGACTGGACCTGGCAGGTGAGGTGTTAAAGCTTTCACCCCCCATTAGTGTTCTTCACAGTTCCTCCTGCAGGTTTCTCATGAGTGAACACGTTAAAGATCAGTAAAGTGCAGCGTGTTTGTGTCTCAGGCGGCTGGAGCGACACTCCGCCCATCGCCTTCGAGCACGGCGGCTCCGTCACAAACGTTGCCGTGAAGGTTGATGGGAAGTGTCCGATTGGTGCCAGGGCTCGTCGCATCAGAGAGACCCGCCTTCTGCTGGTCAGCTACACCGGGGGGCGGGACAGTGGGGTTTCTACGGAGACCGTGAGTGACAGCCTGGACGACCTGAGGGACTACTGCCAGCCTAACGCTCCTGGTGAGGGATCGCTTAACACCAACCTGGATACACAGGGTTAATAAGAGATGTTTGTGTGTTTTTATGAGTGTGTGTGTGTTACAGGAGCCCTGCTGAAGGCCGTGTGTGTGTGCAGTGGTCTGGTCTCTCTCTCCTCCCAGCATCCTCTGGGGGATCAGCTGATGCAGCGGTGGGGAGGAGGGGTGGAGCTCCACAGCTGGTCTGTGCTGCCAACTGGATCTGGCCTGGGTGAGAGATGGTTTCAAAAAAGTGATCTTTTTTTTTTTACAATAAACGACCATCAGTCATCATAATTGTCAGCGTGCTGCAAACTATTTTGAGTGTCTTCTTCGAGCAGATGTTTCAGTGATCAGACCTTGAGCATTTCTTGTCCTGCAGGTACCAGCAGTATCCTGGCGGGTGCGCTGTTAGCTGCAGTGTACAGGTGTACCGGTCGAACCTACAACACAGACTCCCTGATCCACGGCGTCCTCTACCTGGAGCAGATTCTCACCACAGGTCTGTCTTTAGTATTTACAATTAAACGTTTCTTAACTGAAAAAACTGAAACTAAAAAGATCTCATACAAATACATTTTCCCCTCGAGGATGTATTTGTGATGTCATTTTTTAATTGTGCAGAAAATAAACTGAACTCCTCTTCCTCCTCCTGCAGGTGGAGGCTGGCAGGATCAGGTTGGAGGTCTGGTCGGGGGAGTAAAGGTGGGTCGGTCCAGAGCGTCTCTGCCCCTACAGGTGGAGGTGGAGCGTCTCAGTCCTCCTCAGGACTTCCTGGTTTCTCTGGAGCAGCACCTCCTGCTGGTGTACACGGGAAAAACACGGCTGGCTCGAAACCTGCTGCAGGTCTGTACCTGTCTCTGTGTCTGTGTTCAGATGTTTACTGTTGTGGTTCGAGCCCAGTGGGATAAGAAGTAAAGATGCATGCTCAGGAGAAAACTGTTAGATTCAAGGTGATGAACATTTAGCAGCTAAAGAAACAGATATTTTCATGAGGTAAAGACTAAAAGCAGAGCTATAAGAGATTAAGTAACAGTGGATAAAAATGATGATGACGATGATGATGGTTTTGTCTGCAGGATGTAGTTCGGAGCTGGTACAGCCGTCAGCCCTCGATGGTCCAGAACGCACAGCAGCTGCAGGAGAACTCGGAGGAGTGTGCACGAGCGTGTTCAGACGGTGAGAGCGTTCATCACAACACAAAATCCACAGCGCTTTACTTTTCCGGTGTTTTAGAAGTACTCTGGCACACCTCATACGTGTTCCTCCACCTGAAGCACACTTATCAGCTGCTCAGAAGGTTTTCAACATAGCGTACATTTACCTCTTCAAATGAGCTAAATTTCATGGAGCAAACGACCCCGTCTGTAGCAATGTACAGCGTAGCTTCTGTGTCTGCACTCCAGCCAGTCTCTCCTTAAAGGGGCGGAGCTGACCAGTATCTCCTGTGGCTCATAGACTTACTACTGACAAGCACTTCATACAACCCCACTCAAAAATACACAACTATCCCGTTAATCTGTATCTCTACTCATTCACTACATCTCCCAGAATTCTTAGGTGTAATTCAAAGGTGGTAAATAATTCAGATTAGCCCCTCCCCCTCAGGTTCTCTGTGCAGGCTGGGTGTGTGTCTGGACCGCTCGTGGCAGCAGAAGAAGCTGATGGCTCCTGGATGTGAGCCGGCTTCAGTGAGGGTCATGATGGACGCCCTGAGGCCGCTGGTCCTGGGTCAGAGCCTGGCGGGGGCTGGAGGGGGGGGGTTTCCTCTATCTGCTGACCCGGGAACCTCGACAGAGAGAGGCGGTGCTGCAGGTCCTCCACAACACACCCGTAAGCAATAATCAGTACAACACATGTACCTCTGTTTGATTCAATAACTTAACTTTTAGAACTGCTTATTTGACCGTTAGCTGTCTGTGGTGATACTGGTTCTTATCATTCAGGGTCTGGGAGACTTCAGCGTTCACTCAGTGGAGCTCGACATGGACGGCATTCAAGTCCTGCCCCCATCCTGAGGAGGACACAAATATGATTGTCTTTCTATACCTATGAGGACCGTTCCAAACCACAGTCATAACCTGAAACAAGGTCTGAAGCCTCACTCTGTTATTTAAAGTCACAGATATACAAAGTCAATATATATTAAAGTGAAGGTCCTGTTAATTCAGAGAAAAACAATGCCGCTCAGTTTTAGGGCGCACTCAATCCGTACCGTGCCCGAGCACATTTGACCCCCAAAGTCCAGCTTGTTTGACTAGCGTGAGCACTGCGTACACTTCCTTGGCTCTGGCATGGATGAAAGAGGTGTGCTTGGGCACGGTACGGTTACTCGGTTACTGTGGGAGGAAGCCGGAGTACCCAGAGAGAACCCAAGCATGCACGTGGAGAACAAACGTAAAATCCACGCAGAGAGGCTCCTGAAAGACGGGGGTTCGAACCAGAAACCTTCTCGCTGTGAGGCTGCATCGCTAACCACTGAACCACCGTGCAGCCCTCATGTGCGACTTTTTGATCCAGTAGCTGTCGCACTTGAGCTCCAGCATCAAACAAAACAAACTGCTGTTTGGCCACACCTCCTCCATACTGAAGCCTCCGCTCTCCTCCAGAGACACACCTCCAACCCCTCTCACCTCGCGTTAACACGGAGGAGTTTAGTGCAAGCGGTGGACACATTGTCCTCGTCTTGAGCTGCATTGTTGTGTTAGCATGCTAATGTTAGCGCTCTTTAGTTAGCTCGTAGCTTCACATTTCATGTAAACTGACACAGAATGAGCGTGATCTAAAAACTCTTACGTAACATCCAAATAATCAGTGAGTATGTTCTTCTTCTTCTCTCTAGTCCTTGACTAAAACAGCTTTTATACACAAGGGGAGGAGCCGGCCGTCCCGTCCATGTAAACACGGCTCTGACAACAACACAGCCAGCGGGACATTCTTCCTTTAAATGAGTCTTTTTATTGTAATATTAGTCGGTGTTAAAAAGCGCTTCAGAATAAAAACAGAATCAAACTCATTCAAAGATCAAATAATAAACAACTCACTTAAAAGTATTTATTAAACAAGAATTAAGTTTACCTCGCGGTATTTTAATGTGGGACGTCCTTTGAATGTATTTGACCGAACAGTGTTGATCTTTGTGATGATGTCATCAGTATTGGACGGTAGATTATAACTGTCAATAAACGGTTTACTGTAACTACCATGTGAAGGACTTTTTCTTATTATTGATTGTCGGAGCCATGAAGTCAGAGACACTGATGCTCCAGCAGGTGTCACCTTTGTGTTCAGGTCACGAACAGTATAGGTAAGAACCTTCACTGGGGTTTCAGGTGCTGCTAGATGGAGGAGCACAAACAGCTTTTTGACCGCTACGGCGCCTGAGGTATATGGAGTGTTGTAATCTTGCATATGAAATATATTGAAGACGATAATTGGATGATAAATAAATCGTCAATATAAGAAAGAAGATGTTGGACTGTCTTAGTTCACTTTGAAAAATTGAACTGATGCTGAAGTGTAAAATCCTGCAGTTCCTTGAGTGTCCACTAGAGGCTGGCTGTAGAAGCACAGGAAGTCACATACACACCCATTCTAAAAAGCCTGTTTTTACAGCAGACATTAACATGTTTACAGCCTGGTTCAAAAAACCAAATAGGTCTGATTAGCTCATGTCTCGATCAGCACACACTGTACGGGGGGGTGAATGTTTTGATGACTCATCAGTTTTGATTTGATGAAGGATAAGAGTTATTCACAATAAGGCGTGTAGCTGACCTGATTGACAGGTGGGCGCGGTGTAACGGTTTGTCAGGAGGCTTAAAACCCGCCTCAGCTCCAGCTCTCAGCCTGTCGCTAGGTTGACTGAAAGTTAGGCTGAGACAGCATTTCCAGCATGGAGACCGCCATCGATGGGACTCCAGCGCCCCCTGCAGGAACAGACGGGTGACGTCACTCAGGCTTCATTTGTTAATATTTACAGTCTTCGGTGAAAAAAGAAATCCTGAAATCCTCTAGACATTTTCATGAGTGCATGAGTGAAAACAGCTAATGATTATATTTTCTCTTCTTTGCTGCTATGTCCACATACGCCATATTTACTATCCACTCCTAAACTCACCTGCTGCGCTGTCATTGGCTGGAGAAAACACACCAGCTCCGCCCAGAAACGTCCCGAGTCAACCAAAACAAACCAGAACAGTAAAATCCAGTCAGAGGACAGGGTCTCTGCAGACACAGTCACCAGCACACATGTACGGAGGCCCAGAAGGGACGATGGAGCAGCTTGACTTTAGAATAAGTCTGTATTTTATTTTGAAGGAGAAAGCTGCTGACTCTGACTTTAAGTTTTAGATGTCAATCATTTCCTGATTTTACTAACTGAAACAGAAACTACTGAATGTTTTCCTTTTAATTTATTTATAGATGAAGAGCTCATGGATGTAACGAGACAAGAGTTAATGACAAAACAAACAAAACGCTAACTTTCTGTGGCATAACGATGAAATCACTGAAACATGACGATAAGCGTGAACACAGCTGCTACAGTCTGTAAGAAAAATGTCCACTGACAGAGCTGTGATGTCACAAAACAAGCAGGCCAATCAGCTGCCCTCATTTCCCAGCGACCACAGACAGCTGGTCTCTGATTCGTCCCAGCCCGTCCAGTATGGTGTCCAGAGACTCTCGGCTCAGCTCCACCGTCACCGCGGAGACAGAGTCGCCGCCCGCTGACGGATCGTCAATCTGAAAACACAAATTATAACCAGTGACATCATCGACAGCACGATGAACAAAATAACATCATGGAAACACTGGTTGGTTATGTGCACTCCCAACACTGTGCAGGAGGTTGGTAATTAAAACAATAAATTATCCAACATTGGGTGCAGAGGACTTTTTGTTGCCATAGTAACAGGTATCGAGGCTGCGTTCAGGTTGGTTCTCACCTTGAGCTGAACGAGGCAGGTCGGGACGGACATACGGCTGACCGAGTCCGTGGCGGTCACCATGTCGACTCTCCAGTCCAACTCCTTCAGCTGGGGGAGAGAGACTATGTACACACACACACACACACACACACGCACACACACGTACACACACACACACACACGTACACACACACACACGTACACACACACAGGTTAGAGCCTTACACGAACACACAGCAGCACGTTATGATTTTAAGATGTGGATCTGAACTCGACTCACTCTGATGACTGAGAGCTTCTGTTTTCCACGTCGCACTGAAACACATCAAACAGACGTGATGTTATAACAGGCTGCAGTGACATCACACTCAGCAAACCAATAGAAAGAAGAATTATCTGTACAGCTTTATTTTACACACCTGAAATGTCTGGGCTAACTAAAATGGATGAAGTCAATAATGATGGAACTAATTGTGTTGTTAGCAGAGACTAGGGCGGTCACGGGCTGATACCATGGCAACAAAAAGAGATGTTCTCTTCTGCCTGTTTCAAGGCGCCATATTTACATCCCTGTGACCTCTCACCTTAGCTGTAATGTAATGGGGGGGGGGGGGGCGCGAAGTGATCCCACCTCTGTGCCGCCTTCAGAGGAAGTAACAGAGACGTTAAAGGGGTGAGACAAGATCTGTGGAGACCAGATCGACGGAGCCAGCAGGGACAGCAGTGGTGTGTGTGTGTGTGTGTGTGTGTGTGTGTGTGTGTGTGTGTGTGTGTGTGTGGAGCCCCTGCTGTTTCTCTACACCAATATCACCCCGCTGCTGAATTAACATGAATGTACAAAGACGTAACTACAGAGGAGCTTTGTTACGACGCTGGTGAGGAATCGCACTCTGAAAAAGGTCTCTAGTCATCCAATACTGGGCAATATCTTTTTTTCAACAAGCAATAAACATTGGCAACATCGGTACCAAACCATTGCCAGTGTTTTTAGTGCAATTTAGGCAGTGTGCAGGAGTTTGATTAACTTGTTCCTCTACTACTCATCTGTCAAAAATTGAGATAGATACAGATATAACAGAGGTCGTAACGTTTTAAAACGCTTGGTATCGTAAAGTTTTGAAGTATCCGGGGTTTTGACGGCCTTAGCAGAGACGGGTTCT
The DNA here is from genome assembly GCA_020745685.1 of Tautogolabrus adspersus. Classification (NCBI taxonomy): domain Eukaryota; kingdom Metazoa; phylum Chordata; class Actinopteri; order Labriformes; family Labridae; genus Tautogolabrus; species Tautogolabrus adspersus. Next base: position 32,961,492 of record CM036539.1, on the reverse strand, counting down.
GACCTGTTCTCCAGCAGGATCTTGGTGATCAGGTTCTTCAGACTGGAGTGGAACGATTCAGGGAAGAGAGCGAGGATCTGCTCCGGAGAGCTCAGGTTGTAGAAGAGGACGTGATGAGACAGAACGTGGAGCGACTGGACCAGCTGAGGAGCAAACACACACACACACACACACACACCATGTTCAATCATCTGTATGCTGCACCGATTTCACATGTGAACAAACATCCAGATGTGTGTGTGTGTGTGTGTGTGTGTGTGTGTGTGTGTGTGTGTGTGTTACCTGAGCAGCCTGGGCTGCAGGGATGCTGAGTGTGGCTGCTGTGGTCTCTGTCAGCCGACGACTCGGCCCTCTGTGACTCTGAACACAAACGTCTCTCACCGCGTCTTTAGACGGAGCCTGAGGAGACAACAACAACTCAGAGTAAACAACAACAACAACAACAACAACAACATCAACAACATTATCAGCGCAGCAAGACAAGCAGTGGTCCTGGGATTAGTAGCCAGAATGTGATGATTCAAACAGGTGTATTGTTCTGAGCTCATGAAAAGAGGCATATAGTGATCTTCTAAAAGCATGATGCACAACTTTAGAATAAAATAAACAGTTTAGAAACATGTAACAATAAAGAACTCCTCCTCAAACACCTGAAACACTGACATGACTTCATGCAGCAATAATATTCATCTCAATATATCTGAATGTAAACCATGAAGGTTTAGCTGTTTATGTTTCATACTGAGGAGATGCTAACAGGCTAATGTTTGTTTGCGAGCTTACGTTCAGCTCTGACGTCACATTCAGCATTAATAAAACTACAAAACGAAAAACTACAAATCCAGTTTAAAGTAAAAATGTGTCGATACTTTTTTTAAATTATAAATACCTTTAGTAGAAGCTGTAAGTTGTCGAAATGTTCGCTGGAGACAGCGGCAGCCATGTTGACATGTGATGTTGTAGTCACATGACAGCCTGATGCCGCTACTGCTCATGGGAAATGAAGTGCAACCTTGAAATATCGCCAAAGAAACTGATGAAAATTAACTTTTATTTCACACTTAATTAGTAAATCTATAATAATAAAGTAAAAAGTTCATCAGTTTAAGACAATAAATTAATCATAACAACAAAATGTATTTGTTTACTGACGTAAACTTGGAATAATAGGCTAAATACCAATGTATTATTTGATTATTTAGATTAAAATGCTTTTAAATACATTTCCATGACTATACATTTTATTATAAAAAACACAATAATTATATTTTCTCATGTGCGAAAACATTTCTTTAAAAAAATACATTAAAAAAGTATTTAGAGATGATCTAGACATTTTATACAAACCTTTATATGATAATACAGTGAAATATTAACACATGAAATCGTGGTATGGTGTTACAATGAGGGTTAACGGAGTTCCGGAGCTGCAGCCGGAGGGGCGGAGCGGCTCGTTGCTCTCTGCGGGGGGACGGAGCCTCTCAGGCGGGATGGAGCCTGTCGCTACCCGGCGGCACTTCCTCTGATCACCGGCCGGCAGGTGTTTGTGTGTCGGGACCTCCGGTGAAGATGTCCGTCTCCGGGATGAAGAAGCAGCTCCACAAAGCCAGCCAGGTAACGGGGACGAACCGTGCCGAGCCGAGACGAGCCGAGCCTAGCTGGGTTAAATCGGGTCCGTGTTTTATGAAACGTGCAGGGAGGTGGGATTAATGTCGGCTGAATATTCAGCTCAGTGTGTCCTCTGTGTGTTTACTGCGACACAAGGCCTGCTGTACACATCACGATAAATCAAACAGAGCCATATGATTCATCAGATTTAATACACTTTGATAATAACAGTCTGTAAGACATTTAAACTGATTTATGCTTTGTTCTGCAGACCTGTATTTACCTGTGAAGGCTGTCTGATGTTAGCATCAAGCTGTTGTTGTTCTTTTACTGCTCTCATATCTGATTACTATAATCACTTCGACCACTGTTACAGAAAGTGTACTTTAAGGACTCTTATCTACTGGTGGCATTTTAACTGTAACTGATGGTTTTATTACTGTTTCCTTTATTTATTTATTTTATTACAAAAACTACGACTGACACACAGCTAGGGCAAAACTACAGCTGGAGCACAAATACTCAAATTCATGAAACAACCAAAACATTTTGTGAATCGCTAAAACATTTCTCGACACACTAAAACATTTCTTGAAACACTGAAACATTCCACGAAACATTTCTTGAAAAACCAAAACATTTCACAGAACACTAAAACATTTCACGAAACATCGAAACACTGAAACATTTCACGAAACATTGAAACACTTCACGAAACACCGAGACATTTCACAAAACACCAAAACACTGAAACATTTCATGAAACATCGAAACATTTCACAGAACACCAAAACATTTCACGAAACATCGAAACACTGAAACATTTCACGAAACATTGAAACACTTCACGAAACACTGAAACATTTCACGAAACATCGAAACATTTCACAGAACACCAAAACATTTCACGAAACATCGAAACACTGAAACATTTCATGAAACATCGAAACATTTCACAGAACACCAAAACATTTCACGAAACATTGAAACACTTCACGAAACACTGAAACACTTCACGAAACATCGAAACATTTCACAGAACACCAAAACATTTCACGAAACATCGAAACACTGAAACATTTCACGAAACATCGAAACATTTCACAGAACACCAAAACATTTCACGAAACATCGAAACACTGAAACATTTCACGAAACATTGAAACATTTCACAAAACACCGAGACATTTCACGAAACATCGAAACACTGAAACATTTCACGAAACATTGAAACATTTCACAAAACACCAAAACATTTCACGAAACATCGAAACACTGAAACATTTCACGAAACATTGAAACACTTCACAGAACACCAAAACATTTCACGAAACATCGAAACACTGAAACATTTCATAAAACATCGAAACATTTCACAGAACACCAAAACATTTCACGAAACATCGAAACACTGAAACATTTCACGAAACATTGAAACATTTCACAAAACACCGAGACATTTCACGAAACATCGAAACACTGAAACATTTCATGAAACATCGAAACATTTCACAGAACACTAAAACATTTCACGAAACATCGAAACACTGAAACATTTCATGAAACATCGAAACATTTCACAGAACACCAAAACATTTCACGAAACATCGAAACACTGAAACATTTCATGAAACATCGAAACATTTCACAGAACACTAAAACATTTCACGAAACATCGAAACACTGAAACATTTCACGAAACATTGAAACACTTCACGAAACACCGAGACATTTCACGAAACATCGAAACACTGAAACATTTCATGAAACATCGAAACATTTCACAAAACACCAAAACATTTCACGAAACATCGAAACACTGAAACATTTCACGAAACATTGAAACATTTCACAAAACACCGAGACATTTCACGAAACATCGAAACACTGAAACATTTCATGAAACATCGAAACATTTCACAGAACACTAAAACATTTCACGAAACATCGAAACACTGAAACATTTCATGAAACATCGAAACATTTCACAGAACACCAAAACATTTCACGAAACATCGAAACACTGAAACATTTCACGAAACATTGAAACACTTCACGAAACACCGAGACATTTCACGAAACATCGAAACACTGAAACATTTCATGAAACATCGAAACATTTCACAGAACACCAAAACATTTCACGAAACATCGAAACACTGAAACATTTCACGAAACATTGAAACACTTCACAGAACACCAAAACATTTCACGAAACATTGAAACACTTCACGAAACACCGAGACATTTCACGAAACATCGAAACACTGAAACATTTCATGAAACATCGAAACATTTCACAGAACACTAAAACATTTCACGAAACATCGAAACACTGAAACATTTCACGAAACATTGAAACACTTCACGAAACACCGAGACATTTCACGAAACATCGAAACACTGAAACATTTCACGAAACATCGAAACACTGAAACATTTCACGAAACATCGAAACACTTCACGAAACACCAAAACATTTCTCGAAACATCGAAACACTAAAACATTTCACCAGACATCGAATTACTTCACGAAACACCGAGAAATTTCACAAAACACCAAAACATTTCACGAAACATCGAAACACTTCATGAAACACCAACATTTTTCACGAAACATCAAAACACTGAATCATTTCACGAAACACCGAAACATTTCACGAAGCACCAAAACATTTTACGAAACATCGAAACACTTCATGAAACACCAACATTTTTCACAAAACATTGAAATACTTAATCATTTCATGAAACACTGAAACATTTCACGAAACACTGAAACATTTTGTGAATCGTTAAAAAATTGTACGAAACACCAAAACATTTCACGCAACACCATAACACCGAAACATTTCACGGAACACCATAACACCGAAACATTTCACGGAACACCGAAAAATTTCATGAAACACTGAAACACCAAAACATTTCACGAAACTCCAAAACATTTCACGAAACACTAAAACACCAAAACATTTCTCGAGACACTGAAACATTTCACGAAACACCGAAACATTTCACAAAACACTGAAACATTTCACGAAACTCCAAAACATTTCACGAAACTCCAAAACATTTTACGAAAACATGTTCTGAAATGCAAAATAATATTCTTGTATGACGCACTTTTCAGCCCTGCTAAATCTTATAATTTTATAACTTATAGTTTCTGACCAATTCTCCCTCTAAACTTGTATTTTAATATCTGATCATATTTGATCATATTTGATTTCCTCCGTATGACTGAGATCCGACTCTGCTGATGTAACTCCTCGTGTTCTCCTGCAGCTGCTGAACGAGAGGCTGATGGGAGCTGAAGGAACAAAGATGGACGAGGACTTCCTGAAGATGGAAAAGGTAAAAATCCAGGTTGTGTCCCTGCTCACTACTCCCCTGTATAGGTGGTTATATGTTAATACGTACATATCAGTTTCCTGTGTCCTCTGTGTTTGTGTCAGAGTGTTTTAGTGATCAACTCTCTGCTGCTCGAGCTGCTCCCCAGAACCACAGAGGTCCTCCAACCAAACCCAGGTACTGAGAATTACAACGGCATCAAACGCAACGCGACGGACGCTTTCACTGAATACAGAATCAGCACAAACATATTTAAGAACATTTCTATCATTGAGATGAAAAGATAACAGAGGATTTATTCATAATAAGACTTAATATGATTGCAAGACGACATTTTCACATTTTAGAGACATTTCAACTTTTCCTCAACTTTTCAACTTTTTCTCGGCTTTTTGATTATTTCTCGACAACTCAACTTTTTGGGCAATTTGACTTTGTGCCTTTTGGACTTTTTTGAGATATTTCGGCTTTTTCCCGACATTTAAACTTTCCTACACTTTAACTTTTTTCCACAATTCAACTTTTTCTGCAATTTGACTATTTTGTGGCTTTTCTGCTTTTTTCTCGAAGTGCATAATGAAAAAATCTTCTTCATCTTCTTCTTTATTTCTCACGCATGGCCTGAATCATCTTCCGTAGAAATGATTTCTATGAGAATGAGAAAGATAAAAAGATAACGAGCATCTTGAATTAATAGCTTCATTTTATTTGACTTTTTATTAAATTCGATCAGATTAAATTCGATCAGAAAGTATGTGTGTTTGTGCTTTCACAGCGTACCGAGCCAAACTGAGCATGCTCAACACCATGTCCAGGATTCGAGGACAGGGCAGGTCGGTGGGTTACCCGCAGACAGAGGGCATTCTGGGAGATTGTATGTGTCAGTACGGACAAGAGCTCGGAGCGACGTCTGAATTTGGTACGACAAGAGTGGAGTGTCAATAGAAAAACAGTTTTTAACAAACATTAGGAGCCTAGGATTTACATTCTGGTATCGTCACAACCCTACTTATTCCTCCTCCCCTGCAGGTGGCGCCCTCTCCGGTGTGGGTGAAGCTCTGCAGCAGGTGGCCCAGGCCCGGGACGCCCTGGACGTCAACGTCAAACGCAGCTTCATCGATCCGCTGCAGGAGCTCCAGGACACGGAGCTGAAGGAGATCAGGGTGAGAAACTTTAACTTCAACGTTTATTAAATACAGAAACCAAATAACGATATCCAATCAAAACGTTTGACCAGTGAAGGAGCACAGTTGTGTCTCTGCTTTTTTCCAGTTCAAATAAAAATTTATGTCTTTGTGAACTCTGAGTTTGAGGTCGTTGTAGTGGCTTTCTTTATCACCCTTCATGTATCTGCTTGGAGTGGTGTTACCACACCCACACACAAATCTGGGTGACTGGAGCGTCTACCGACCCACAACATGTGAAATAAGCCCCTACAGTCCTCTGTTTGTGGTCTACATATGTTTTAAAGGTCACATATCCTCCTCCTCTTCAGTGTAAATAAGTCTCAGAGCTCCTCAAAACATGTGTGTGAAGTGTCTTGTTCTAAATCCACTCTGATCCTGTATTTGATCATGCCTATAAACCCCTCTATTTCAGCCCTGCTCAGAACAGGCTGTTTCTGTGTCTGTAGCTTTAAATGTAAATGAGCTGTGTCTGACCACGCCCCTCTCTGGAAGGGATTGGGTGTCTCGGTCTTTCTCGCTCCATGCCCTATTGTTTACGGTGAGAAGGCAGACTCAGAGGGCAGAACAAACACCTAGCTGTGGGAGTGTCACCCACCTGGGGGAGGGGTTACTGCCCTTTGTGATGTCATGAAGGGAAAATCTCCAAACGGCCTGTTTGAGCACACATTTTCTGAAAAGTGGAGCAGGCAAAAGACGGAGAGGATGGACTTTTCTCATCATTGGGGGGTTTGTAGACAGACTAGAGACACATGTTAGAGTTAGAGGAACATGGAGAAGAGGATTTTACGGAATATGTGACCTTTAATAATCTCTGTGCTTCGTGTTTTTGTCTTCTTGTGTGGAACAAACAAACTAAAGCGTTAAAATAACTGTCTCTGTATTTCTGATCTTTGCATTGATTGGTCACTCAGTTCCAGCTGAAGAAGCTGAACGGCCGCCGGCTTGATTTTGACTACAAGAGGAGACGGAGGGGAAAAGTCCCGGTGGAGGAAGTGCGACAGGCCTGGGACAAGTTCAGCTCGTCTAAAGAGCAGGCGGAGAGGAGCATGTTCGTCCTGCTGCAGAGCGACGTCAGTGTGAACCAGATTTGATCTTCGAACGCCATCAACACACACAGAATATTTAAGGGGAACATTATCTGACACATATCAGGGAAATGAACGTTTGGGTTTTGGTTGCGTTAAAGGTCACGTCATCCATCGTGTAGCCAACTTTTCGTGTCTTTCTGTTTTGATTGTTTGACGTTAAAAGGACAAATTAATCGTCGTGCAAGCGAGCGAGCCGCATAGAGACGGACAACATCTGCAGCTTGGTGTTATCTTTTACTCTTCTGAGGGTTGAGATTAAATCTGTGAAACCTGAAGGGGTTCAAACTCCTCCAGTCGTCAATAAACTGAGTTCAATGATTCTTTTCCCGCTCGTCACATGTTGCAGCAGACCCGGACTCTCAGGTGTTCTCGTTTCCTCCTCCTGCAGGTGGATCAGCTCCGTCCTCTGGCCGATCTGGTCTCTGAACTGTTGGACTTTCACCGCAACGCCCAACGTATCCTGCTCGGTCTCCATGGCAACCTGCAGGCGAGGTGAGCCCGTGTTCAACACCTGTCACAGTATCATTAACCCGCCACCGCTGTAAAGTTGAATCTCTGTTAGGATGGATTCAAAGTGTCGTCCCTGAGGGGCTGAAAGGAGCTCGTGTTCGGACGTCAGAGGACAAAGGTCGAGCACGGAGCATTTTTCAGAGAGAATTTTTATTTGAATGTTGGATCGTTTACAAAACTCGTCTTTATCATTTGAGGGTTAGGTTGCAGTCTTTACATCCTGTTTTAGTGCTTAAGGCTGAAAGAAATCTTCATCAGCTTCTTCAAAATCCATTTCCACTTTAAGACAATAAAACAAATCAAATGAGGAGCCGCTAAAAAGCAACGGCTGGTTCCTGATGATTACTGAGGCATGTGTAGAGACACTTACAATAATCTAAACGGGAGAAGATGAAAGTGTGAATTAATATTTCAAGATCTGAGTTGAGATGAAGGAAATGTTGACGATTAAACAGTTATGAGATGAGAGATGAGATGAGATTCAACTTTATTGTCATTACACATATACAAGTATAGGAGCAACAAAATGAGGTTTGGCATCTCACCAGAAGTGCAATAAGCAGAAGCAGTCTGTGCTATGTACAAAAGTAATTACAGAATTTACAGGTAATGTGAGTTAAATAAATGCTATAAATAGAAGTATAAGTATATTTCTACAGATTATAATATGCAGATTAAAATGGAGTAAACATGCTATGCTAGGTAAAAGATAATATACAGATTATTGACAGATTGTACAGGTTAATAACTTATTGAGGGTATGAACATACTATACAGATTTTGTTGCAGTGGACAATAATACAGGTGGTGAGAGATGAGTGTGTGTGTGTGTGTGTGTGTGTGTGTGTCCAGGAGGGGTGATGGGGGGATGGTGGGTGAGAGGAGATGTGCGGGGGGGGGGGGGGGGGGTCAGAGTTCGGAAGGGAGACAGAGTTCAGGGTTGGGGGGGGCAGAGTTCAGTAGGGAGACAGCTCTGGGGAAAAAGCTGTTCTTCAGTCTGCTGGTTCTGGTCCGGAGGCTTCTGAAGCGCCTACCGGAGGGCAAGAGGACAAACAGTCTGTGGGCAGGGTGGGAGGAGTCTTTTAGGATGCTGCGAGCTCAATGCAGACAGCGTTTCCTTTGGACGTCCTCAATTGCGGGGAGTGGGCACCTTGTGATGCGCTGGACAGTTTTTACCACCCGCTGTAGCGCCTTACGGTCTGCAGCAGAGCAGTTTCCGTACCAGACTGTGACACAGCTGGTCAGGATGCTCTCGATCACACAGCGGTAGAAGTTAGTCAGAACAGCTGAAGACAGGTGGTGTCTCTTCAGTGTCCTCAGAAAAAAGAGGTGTTGGTGAGCCTTCTGAGTGAGTTATGAAGAGAAGAAAGTTGGTTCAAGTTATTTGGTTTGGCGGAAAAATAAATCGTCATCGGCATAGCAATAATAAGATACATCCTGAAAGCGGTTAAAAATATTACCCAGTGGCAGCATACAGGGAACACTGACGTAGTGTTGTAGTCAAGACCACACTAACCCAGTCGAAGACATACTGGAGACCAGAGTGCTCTGAGACCGAGAGAAGACCGAGACATTTAGGGATCAAGACCGTAAATATGACAGAAAAACCATCATCTCGTGTGCAGGGGGCGTGTCCCTTACTTAGACCGTAACACCGGGAAGGTTGTATCCGTAACCGGGGGATAAAAATCAAACTACAAATGAAGTTATTTGTCCTTTTAGAAAGAGGCGTGTTCCTTCTAATCACAGTGATGACGTAGAGAAACAGCCTATCAGTGGAGGTCTTGATTTAAAATCCGGAGTCCGTCCAGCCCGAGTTCGAATCACAGCTGCACAAACTGTGATGAAACGTGGTTCAAATGTTGATCCTGTCGGGGTGAATGAAAGGAACTGAGGTGATCCTCTGACTTCTCCTCTAGCGCCATCATCTGGTCATCGTCTTAATGTGTCCATACTTTGGGTTGTGACCTGCAGAAACTAAGTCTGACTCTGTTATTGTAGCGTCGTGCTAGCATTTAGCTCAAAGCATCTCTATGTTGAGTTCTCTCCCACAGAGCGGCTCGTCTGTCTGCAGGTTTCTAAAGCTGCTGTGAAAAAGTCTAAAACGTCATCTCTTTGTTGAACACAGATTGACGGCAGCCTCGAACAGACCCGAGCGGAGGTACAGACCCAAAAAGATCCGAATCAGAAGTGAACACAACGGTAGCCTCGGCTTTTACCACCAGCCGGCGCTCCCCTCCACAGTTTCCTCAGGTGACTCACATTCAGAACACGTTTCATTCTCTAGAAGAGATCATGTGATTCAGTCAAACTTTTAACCCCGCTGTTTTTTCTTCTGCACATCTCGTGTGATAGCAGACGAGTTCACAGTGTTACCGTCCAGACCGGGAAGCCCCATCTCCTGCTACGGTGAGAACACTCTGACATCATCAACAAGGAGAGATTTAAGGTTTATCTGAGGGGCTTTTAAACACTTTGACAAGACAGAACCGCACTGCTCAGTTCCACCAGATGCGTGTTCGGTCCTTTTCTGCTCCGTCACAGCCGCGGAGCTGATATGTTTTCACTTTAGTCAGTGTGTGTGCTTCCACTGGCTGCGCTGCGTCTCAGCTCCGTCAGTCCGGAGTCCTCTGCAGCAGATACACAAGGCTTCTACTTCTGTCGGAGCACGGAGCATCAATTTACCACAGAGCAGATCGAGCAGGACAGGAAGTCAGACACCGAAACAACATTAAATGGTTCAGAACAATGACCGTATGCGTGTTTGTTGAAGTGTTTATACGCTTTTATACCACATACATCGAATGATCTCGCGCTGTGACAGGTGATTCTTTGATAACCGCGGGAACTCCTTTATCTCGACACTCCAGCTGTCCGGCTGCTCCGTGCTGCGCTCTGATATCGCAGCAGTGGGTGTCGACGGACGAGGGTGCACGGAGACGTAACGTGGCAGACACCTAACGCACACGTATCTGGTGGAAGTTCGGGGTTAACAGCTGTGATAGAGAGCTGCTTTTGTACAGGAAAAATGTCAGCAGATTATTTGATCGTGTTCCTTTTACGGTTTAAAAATACTCGATATTTACTCTTCTTATTATGCTCTCTCTCTCTCTCTCTCTCTCTCTCTCTCTCTGTCTCTGTGTGTCGGTGTCTCTTGTCCGCCCAGCTGACAGTAGGACGGTCCTGGATCAGCCTTGCTGCAGGGCGATGTACTCGTTCCACCCGAACCAGGAGGGCGAGCTGGACTTCAACGAGGGCGACATCATCATCCTCACCAACCGTGTCGATGGCAACTGGTACGAGGGCGCACTCGGCAGCCAGTCGGGGCTGTTCCCTGTCAGCTACGTGGACGTGCTGGTGCCTCTGCCGTTACCATGACAACGCGTCGAGCTGAATGTCGGATAACACACACACACAGCAGGACGATATGCAACTCCTTGGCTCCTTATTTGCACTTTTTCTCACACGTCAGTGGGCGACCGTCGCGTCACGTTTCACAGGAAAGGAAGGCCATAGATTCTACTGAAGAGCACTTTACGTTCTGATCTCGTAACCGAAACACCAGCCGCCGCTAACGAGGGCTCAGGCAGTGACGGGACATTTTTATAGAGCAGTGTGTTTCCCTTTAAGACTTTGGACCCTCCCTCTCTCTGCACAGACCTTCTCCCCTCACCCCGCTTCCCATCTCTACTTCAAGCACACATGAATGTTCACACACGACTGTAGACACACCTTTTTAATGCTCTCATCCTGACGTCACCTGTTAAAGATTTTGGGGTAACGAGCTTTGTTACCTTAAAAAACAAGATAATCAACACGTGAGCACGATTTATTGAAGACGAGAGCGGTCGTGATTGAAAATATTTTTTAGTGAAAATAATTCAAATCTGGAGTTAAACGTTATTGATATCTCGGTTAACCGAGCTTCATTATGGGGTGTGACGAGATCCTCGACCTGCTCTCGTGTGTCCACAGAAGGACGCGTTGTTCGAAGCTGTGGACGTGACTCTGCATGCAGCCAGATTCTGATTCTGTCTTTGTGGGTGGAAACGATATCTCTAAGAATATCTACGGCAGCCTAGAGCGGCCATGTTGGATGTAGTTTTTTATCAATCTTTACCTCAAGCTCACAGCTTCTTCTTCTTATTATTATTATTATGTTTAAAGCATTAATGGATCATTTCTCCTGCAACCAAAAAGTGAATTTCTTCAGATAATGAGGTCATCTTTAGGAATAACATAACCTTGTTTTTCTCGAGTTGAATCGTTTATTATTAAGACCTTAAAAATCAGCATTGGGCTCATTCTTTAATCAGTCTACCCCCCCCCCCGATATAGCTTTCTTCATCTGTAAAATACAAAGTCCATGATGTCATTCAGGTTTCTAGCCGTGGCTGATTTACAACCCCCGACCCTGCTCGGCTTTTAGGATTAAAACAGAAACATTCGACTGATTTCTTGTAGACACAACGGTTTCACATCTGCACTCCTGAAAATATCTAGATTACCTCAGGTGGACTGCTCCGGATATTCTCCTGATCTGGTTGTTCACACATGAACCTCACAGGAGGGGGCGGGGTCTCCTGAGGTAAGGCGTGACGTAAAAAAACAATGCGGAAGTTTCGGACGAAGTAACAGAGTCCTCGATACGATGCTATAATAAGTATATTTGTCTTTATGTCAATGTTACATGCAGCTCAGCCTGAACATATCAGGAGGTTTTCAGGAGTTTCCTGCAGGTGTGAAAGCTCTAACAAAGACTTTTTTATCCTCAGTCAGAACGAGACTCTTCAAACACGTGCAGCACGATCTTTATCTGTTTTTATTTTGATGTGTTTGATCAAATCTTTAATCTCAAAAACCTTCTGCTGGTCTAGCTTTCAGAGGAACTCTGCGTTCTGTGACATAATCAGCTTTAAAGGGGGATTATGGGATTTCCCTCAAAATCCACCCAAAACTGGGAGGAACAGACTCGCTCTGCTGTAACGACTGATCACGTTTGAATGTTATTTCATAGAACAAACGAGGATGTTTCCTTTTTTAAACCATCTCATGAAGTCATTCCTCTGAACACTCGGATGTTTCCTCCTTGAAGACAGAAAATCGCTGACAATGTGTTTAAGCAATAAATCTACAATAAATGTGTAAAATCTGTTTTCATTTATTTATACAGCTCACGACCAAATGACATGTTTCACTAACAAAGACCACGACAAGGAAGAGACTGATTTAGAGAGCTTATTGTAATATGCATGGCGAGATCGAAATGATGAGCGAGGTCGGATAATCGGGAGATTGAGGGAAGATAGATGAAGGGATGAAGGTTAGGATGGAGGGATCCAGGAAGCAGGGTAAGGGTCAAGATGAAGGAGAGGAAGGTTAGGGTGCAGGAATGAAGGGATGAAGGTTAGGGTGCAGGAATGAAGGGATGAAGGTTAGGGTGCAGAGATGAAGGTTAGGGTGGAGGGATGAAGGTTAGGGTGCAGGGATGAAGGTTAGGGTGCAGAGATGAAGGTTAGGGTGGAGGGATGAAGGTTAGGGTGGAGGGATGAAGGTTAGGGTGGAGGGATGAAGGTTAGGGTGCAGAGATGAAGGTTAGGGTGGAGGGATGAAGGTTAGGGTGGAGGGATGAAGGTTAGGGTGGAGGGATGAAGGTTAGGGTGGAGGGATGAAGGTTAGGGTGGAGGGATGAAGGTTAGGGTGGAGGGATGAAGGTTAGGGTGGAGGGATGAAGGTTAGGGTGGAGGGATGAAGGTTAGGGTGCAGAGATGAAGGTTAGGGTGGAGGGATGAAGGTTAGGGTGGAGGGATGAAGGTTAGGGTGGAGGGATGAAGGTTAGGGTGCAGAGATGAAGGTTAGGGTGGAGGGATGAAGGTTAGGGTGCAGGGATGAAGGTTAGGGTGGAGGGATGAAGGTTAGGGTGCAGGGATGAAGGTTAGGGTGCAGAGATGAAGGTTAGGGTGGAGGGATGAAGGTTAGGGTGCAGGGATGAAGGTTAGGGTGGAGGGATGAAGGTTAGGGTGGAGGGATGTAATACTCCATCGAATATAATATTAATTATGCTTTGTATAATTGAATTCAAACCTTTATTTATTCTCTGAAGCACATGATGGTTTCCCTCATTTAAACAACACATATAATAAATTACAAAGACAATATAAATCCATTTAAAAACCTTAAGATAGTAATAACACTTCTCAGTAGTATGATTTGTAATATTTGTATTATTTGAGTTATTAGTATTAACTTGTAGAAGTATAAAAAGTCGTGCTTGTGGTTGCCGGTGTTGTTGTTGTAGTTCCCTCCGCCCGCCGAAAGAAGGCGCAGCCGCAGTAGCGTCTCTGCTCTCGACTTCCGGCCGTGTCTTTAAACTTCCCCCGGAGCTCCGTCCGTCCTCTTCTACCAGGCCGATCCAACATGGTGGGTAATTTTCACACATCTACCCGAACAATCTGAACCAATCCTGCCGTTTTAACGTCTTTTATCCCCCGGTTGATTCATCCTCGGACACCGGAGAGTTTAATACACCGTCCAATGTGATTATCGGTGTTAGATGTCGCAGATGAAGTGGTTTATTTGTGGTTTTGTCTCGGAGACTTGATGCTAACGGATGAAGCTGAATTGGCCGCCGTTATCATTCATATTTTAACGGGTTGATTTAACGTGAACGGCAGAATTACTCAGCTGTTTTGTGCGGCTGATAACGGAGAGTTTACGCGGTGATTTTCATACATTACACGGGTTTAACTAGTTAGCTCTGAAGGCTAACCCGGTAGTTAGCATCTGTGCAGTGAAGGCAGCCTGTTAGCTTCTCCTGGAGGGTTTGCCTTAGCTTTGTCACGATGTCACGTTTTTATACTTTGATATGATTACAGTGTAAATCAAACGATATGTGTGCTCATCTCAACACCACAGCATCAGAAACAGAAGTCTTGGATACTAAAAATTGTGATATTTTTTGTTTTTAATGAACAGAAATTGCAGGCAAACTCCTGCACACTGTCCAAATTGCACTAAAACATTAGCAACATATTGCTGCAATTTAGACAGCGTTTTCTATCTTTCTCTTGCTGCAGTCTTTGGTTGAAGATGTAACTAAAGAGCTGAAATATGTTGCTTTGATTGTATAGTTTTAAAGCGCTTGTTATCAAAGGATGGACAATGTTGATCTCTTGATATTACCGTTTAGGTATTAAAAAGGTGTCTTGACCTTCATCTAATACGTGAGATCCACAGTTTGCCTAAAATACCCGGATGTTGTACTGATTAATGAAAAAATCTACAGTTTGCATCAGACAAGTCTCTCTCGTGTACCGTTTCCCACAATGCAAAGCGGCAGGTCAGGGATCGAATGACGGGATACTGCGTCCGAGTAGTATGCAGTAGGCGGTTTCGAAAACAGTCAAGGTTTGTAGGGTGCACGTGTCTAAAGATAAACCGCCACAGGTGTTAGATCGAAAATAAAACTGGAGGCAAGAATCGAAAACAAGATCCGCACACTGATCCAGTCCTGATATTACCTGAAGGCGAGCTGTGAGACTGACGTGATTCTGATAATCTGTTCATGTCGTGGTGACAGCTGGTGTGAACTTATTATCCACAGGTGTTTGGATGACCCAGTTGTCCATTAATTTCCACTAGCGATGAGGACTGGGCGATTTAGTCCAATATGAACGATTCTGTCCTATAGTTTGAAAATCTATCGAGACATCGCCCGGCACTACTGATGATCCAGGAGACTTGTAATCTGTTCAAATCTTTCTGTGCGTTTGGTTTTATCCTCTAAAGTAGACAGATCACACTGAACCAATGTACGTTTTAGTAAATGACACAAAGTTTAAAGGGTTAATCTGAGTTAATCGCTTCCTGTCTTGAATATAACGGTGTTGTGTGATTTGCTCTCAGGGACGCGTCAGGACCAAGACGGTGAAAAAGGCCGCCAGGGTCATCATCGAGAAATACTACACCCGGCTGGGCAGCGACTTCCACACCAACAAGAGGGTGTGCGAGGAGATCGCCATCATCCCCAGCAAGAAGCTCCGCAACAAGATCGCCGGGTGAGTTCACGTCCGTCGATTGGTGTCCAGCGTCCTGTATCGAAAGTGATCATGGCGTCCTCGTCGTCAGGTCATTGATAGTACAGGAAGAGCAAACCTGCGAGCCTTTCCCGTGTTTGCAGGATGATCCGTTCCTGTCAGACCCTGGCGCTCTCATACATCCACAGTTTATCATGTTTTCTCAGCCTGATGATCAACCAAATCCAGAACTGGACCGGGGTTCCCTCTGAGACCCGTAAAGCTCTGATCCAGTTCTTAGGCTCGGTGATCTTCAGGATTTGTTTGTTTCTACAAACATTTGGCGTCATTCACCAGCTGTGAAATGTGTTCTTTAAACTCACTCAATTTTTTGAAAAAGTTTGACAGTTTCCTCGTCTGGGATTTGTTCTCAGCTAACGTCCCGTTTCCACCAAGCGGTCCAGTTCGGTATGGTATGGTACATTTATTGGCGTTCCAACCATCAAAAGTTGAGAATGATACCAAAGTAACCGATCCATACCGTCCTACTTTTTGCTTCCCTTCTGTTGAGGTGCCAAGCGTGCCGATCCGACCCTGAAGTGTGAAGCTAGACACACTGCAGTCTGCTGATTGGTTGAAAGAATCGTCACTTCCTGTTTGACAGCTTTAATTAAGGACATGCTGCGTTCAGGTGCTCCTCGGATGGTCCCAGTTTCCGGGTTGTAAAGTCTTTCTTCTGACTTCAGTGTGTTCAGTTCAGAAAGTCAGAATGTTGTAACAACACGAAGAAGACGACGACGATGTGTTTAATGTCTCTGTTATGAGTTACATCTGAGCTAAACGATGATGTGCGATACGTGAATGTTAAGAAGTATCTCAGCATTAACAAAACAGATTTTGCCCAGCAAGTCAGGCACCTCATTCTCTCCAGAGTTTCTGACTTGAGCAGGCGTTCATTTTCCAACTCGGAATCATATTTTTCCGATGCGTCTGACACCACATGAACGCAGGGTAATGTCTAATGTTTGAATATCCCGAGTGTTTTTGATAGCTTCTTCTTTTAAATAAAGTTTGTTGACTTCATTTTCCAAGAAGACAAAACTAAATGCTGGATGTACATTTTTGTTCTTAGTTTACACTCCCCCCCCCCCCCCCCCTTCAGACTGTTTTCACGCTAAAGCGCCATAACTAAACTCAACTTTGTACATTCCCACTGATTCCTCGACGGCGTAATATTGGGCTCCCAGTCTCTGAATTCACATTGCTTTTTTCTGCGTTGCACGGCACAGCGGGAGCTCCACATACACACACAGTCAGACATGCACAAACACAGCGCTATGCTCCCCCGCTGGTCCCGTCTCTCCTCTGTAATGCCTCTGAAGACAGTACAGAGAGGGGATCACTTTGTCCCCCCCATTACGCCTCCACGACATTCAGATTGAAGGCAAAATGTCAGAGGGGCGTAGATATCATGGCTTGGAAAAGCAGTCTGAAGATGGCTTGTGTATCTTTCTTCTTCGTTTAATTTATATGCGGGCTGTTATATCACGTAGCTGACGCTGCTATCGCCATCTGACTCACACCCCGCCTGTCAAGTAAGTGATGGTTGGCTGTGGAAACACAAGCAGGATCAGGGTTTACCGTACCGAACTGTACTGAACCAAACCAGACCGCTTGGAGGAAGTTCAGTCAAACTTTATTTATAGGCTGGTTTTGTCCAGCAGGTGAATTCACTCTTCCTGCATGAGTCGTCTGTTGGGCGTTAGGTCACATTATATAAACCAGGTCTCCGTGTTTGTCGCTGACGCCGTGCTGCGAGTGTTCCTGTTTGTCGCTGACGCCGTGCTGCGAGTGTTCCTGTTTGTCGCTGACGCCGTGCTGCGAGTGTTCCTGTTTGTCGCTGACGCCGTGCTGCGAGTGTTCCTGTTTGTCGCTGACGCCGTGCTGCGAGTGTTCCTGTTTGTCGCTGACGCCGTGCTGCGAGTGTTCCTGTTTGTCGCTGACGCCGTGCTGCGAGTGTTTCTGTTTGTTGCTGACGTTGGGTTCACATCCATGCAGGTATGTGACACATCTGATGAAGAGGATCCAGAGGGGTCCCGTCAGAGGAATCTCCATCAAACTGCAGGAGGAGGAGAGAGAGAGGAGGGATAACTACGTTCCAGAGGTCAGTGAATGCACCACCACATTGCTACTCTTGTGTTAACCCATGAGACCTTTTTATCAGATTCTCCGCCCCTAACTGTCGTACAGGACAGCTGCTCGACGCTGTACACCTGTCCACTCGTACCGTAGCAAGCATCACCTTAACTTCTAATGGCATACATTACCCATAAGCCACCTGCTTAAATGGACAGGCTCAGGACGGTAACACCTTGAAGTGAAAGCAATGCAGCTGCTGTTTGTCTGATTGGAGGTTTTTTATCAAGAATCCTAGAAGCTGGTCAAACTGGAGGTAAACTGGACGTAACTGGGAAGTGTCGGAGTTTCTTTACGCTTTTAAAACAGAAGTGAAAAGCAGCAAAAGACACTTGGAATGTATTTATTTTTGTGTGACAGACAGTTGAGCTGAAGGTTGACACAGTTTTGCAGAAAGAGTTCAAGTTTCTTTTTCTTAATAATTCTTAAACACTCTGCACATTATAAACACGACAGAGGAAGTCGTGCAGGCTGGTCGTCGTCCTGAAGGTCACTTTAAAGCTTGAAGATGATCACACTGCTGGTCATAGCGCGTCCTCCATCTTTAGAGTTTTTCCTCACCTGAAGGGTCATGAAGCAACACACTGGGACGTCTCAACTTCATAACCAGTATGACCTTTACAAAAACAAAAAGTTCTATAGGAGGAAGTAGATGGAAATAATGACGTGCTGTGTGTTTATCTCGTCAGTCCTGTATCGAAAGTGATCATGGCGTCCTCGTCGTCAGGTCATTGATAGTACAGGAAGAACAAACCTGCGAGCCTTTCCCGTGTTTGCAGGATGATCCGTTCCTGTCAGACCCTGGCGCTCTCAGACAAACTTTATTCCAGACGTGATAATGCAGAATTAACGTCACTGATTTCTAAGCTGGCTGCAGATTCTGTTTCTGTAACTCGTGTATATATATTTCTACTTCCTTCAGTGTGGATTTCTGGCGACTTCAAAGCAGCAAAGCGCCCTCTGCTGGACACAAACTATAATGCATGATTTCTCAAACTCTCGCTGCTTTCAGCCTCATGTTCTTAAAAATAAAACACACAGTGCATAAACCTGTGCACTGATGTTGAGAAAGTCCCTGAACTAATAAGAGTGTTCACTTGAAGACGTGAAAGGAGGAAAGTTGTCAACGAGGAAGCAGGTTAATTAACTCTTTCTTGTGTGTGTTCCTGTGCAGGTGTCCGCTCTGGACCAGGAGCTGATTGAAGTCGATCCCGACACCAAGGAGATGCTGAAGTTGCTGGTGAGTCTCTGAACCCGGGCTGTGCGGCGATCACATCGTCATGTGCTCACAATGCGTGCGATGACCCCTCGTTTAAACTTTTAAGACGTTAAAACAAGACGACGTTTAAAGTTCCTGGATTATATTTCAGGAAGAATCGACGTGGGGGTTTTCAGCCACGACTGGAAAAGTGTAAAACAAAAGTAATGAAGAAATGTAATTTATTTAAGATGAGTCAGTTGAGGTGGTTTGGTGTTCTGATTAGGATCCTTCTGGCACATTCACCTGGGAGGAGACCCCGGGGCAGACCCAGAGCTCGCTGGAGGGGTTATATATCCCGTCTGGCCTGGGAACGCCTCGGGGTCCCCCTGGGAGGAGCTGTTATAGAGATGATACTGAAAGAGCGTTTGTACGCGCCCTGTGAACCTTCTGATTGTTAGTATCGCTAAATAAGACAGAAAACCATTTTAAAGGTTTGGCATGAAGCTGTTATCCCCTCGCACCTGTATCGAAAGTGATCATGGCGTCCTCGTCGTCAGGTCATTGATAGTACAGGAAGAGCAAACCTGCGAGCCTTTCCCGTGTTTGCAGGATGATCCGTTCCTGTCAGACCCTGGCGCTCTCAGACAGTCCGAACCCTCCTTGCTCTAAAGTCAGCTGTTTTCAATCCGAGTTTGGTGCAGAGCGCTCACTCTTCTTCTTCTTCTTCTTCTTCTTCTTCTTCTTCTTCAGGACTTCGGCAGTCTGTCCAACCTGCAGGTGACCCAGCCCACCGTCGGCATGAACTTCAAGCAGCCCCGAGGAGTCTAAATGTCTGTCAACTGTCTTCTAATAAAAACCCTGTGGGACAAAAACCTCTGCTGGTCGGGATTGTTTTTGTAGATTAATTTAACCCTAAAGACACTGACGGTGAATTTTTGTTCCTCTTAAGAGTAATGAGGCGTTCACTCTGAATTTAAGTTTTTATTTATGCCACCTTTAAATTTGAGCAGCTTTCATACGTTTCATAAAATGATCCAAGAGAGCGTTTTAATTTAAAGGTCACATATCCCCCTCCTCTTCAGTGTAAATAAGTCTCAGAGCTCCTCATCATGTGTGTGAAGTGTCTTGTTCTAAATCCACTCTGATCCTGTATTTGATCATGCCTATAAACCCCTCTATTTCAGCCCTGCTCAGAACAGGCTGTTTCTGTGTCTGTAGCTTTAAATGTAAATGAGCTGTGTCTGACCACGCCCCTCTCTGGAAGGGCTTGGGTGGCTCGGGCTTTCTCGTTCCATGTCCTATTGTTTACGGTGAGAACGCAGACTCAGAGGGCAGAACAAACACCTAGCTGTGGGAGTGTCACCCACCTGGGGGAGGGGTTACTGCCCTTTGTGATGTCATGAAGGGAAAATCTCCAAACGGCCTGTTTGAGCACACATTTTCTGAAAAGTGGAGCAGGCTAAAGACGGAGAGGATGGACTTTTCTCATCATTGGGGGGTTTGTAGACAGACTAGAGACGCATATTAGAGTTAGAGAAACATGGTGAAGAGGATTTTGTATAATGTGACTTTTAAAGCTTCTCTCAGTTCACGGCACCATCGTCCATTAAGTGGGCAGCACAGGTGTCCATGTCATTCCCCGCTCTCTCTCTCTGTGTCCCCGATTTCCAACTCTATCCACTGTCTCCTATCTACAATAAGGGCTCAACCCCCCCACGTGAATGAATGTTGTGATAACGGCACCATCTGCTGGATGAGCGCAGGAAGTGCAGATAAAAACATCCACGTAAATGTAAAAGAGTTTTATTAATATTGTAATCTTTATTGTTTTTATTCCATTATCGTGAATTCATTCTTGTATTTCTGTTTATTCAGGAAACTAAATTTAATTCTGTTTAATTTCTGTCAGAAACATGATGTTTGTGTCCTGATGGCGTCAGTGCAGCAGATTCCTGAGACTCTTATGCGTGCAATCACTGACATGAATGAGTTTGCTGTTTGTTCATCGAGGAAACTTATTTTTGTGTCCAACACACTAAAAGCCCTAACCCCTTAAATATTCAGGAATCATAAACTGGCTTCACGTACAGAGGTTGTAGTCCTCCAGGCGGGCGGGTGGGCGGGGTTCAAAACCTACCTCAAAAATATCATGAATAACAAATGAAAAAAGGGAGGAGTCTTTGAGAAACGCCAGATAAAACACCTTTAATGTCACGTAACGAGACAAACATTCACGGAGGGTTCACTCCGCTCTAAACGCTACTTTACATCATCATAGATCATTTATAAATACAGTAAAATACACATGTTAAAATATAGACTCTGATCTGATTGGCTCATAAGCACTTCAGCAGGAAGAAGTTGCAGAAAGCTCCTCGTGGACAGTCGCACATCTTCCCGATGCGAGATCCTTTTCTGACGGCGCAGTGTTCGCCGAGGTCACACTGAGGGCGAAAAAAGTACCGTAAATAAACATGTTTACAGGTATGAGACATTTATAACATGAATGAAGGTGCTGCCTTCAGCTTTATGTTTAACCCCTCCCTCTATACTTGGCACCCCAACAGAAGGGTAGCAAAAAGTAGGACGGTACGGGTCGGTAATTTGGGAACCTTTCTCGGCTTTAGTCAATGGAAACGCCACAAAATGTGTGCCGTACCGAACTGACCGCATGGTGGAAACGGGGCTAAAGGTGTCTTTGGGCTGCAGATCTGATCGGTGTCGAAGAGACGACCACACTCAGTCAGAACCACAGACTGTAAATATTAATGGACAATGCCTGAGTGACGCGCCCATCTGAAGAGGCTTAAAACCCGCCTCAGCTCCAGCTCTCAGCCTGTCGTTAGGTTGACTGAAAGTTAGGCTGAGACAGCATTTCCAGCATGGAGACCGCCATCAATGGGACTTTACAGTCTATGAGAGTACCCCAGTAAGGAGTCGTCTCATTGGCGGCCTAACGAGCTGTAACCGTAGCTCCACTGAACTCTGCATTGACTGTTTCTCCTCAGAGCTGTTTACTCACAGAGGGGACCTGTCCGTACTTCTTCTCCCACGGATTGATCCTCTTTGTCTGCAGCTTCTCCAGGACTTCATGCAGAGCACCGAGCTGGACACACACACACACACGCACGCACACGCATACACACACACACACACGCACAAACACACACACACACACACACACACACACACACACACAGACACACACACACAAACACACACACACACAGACACAAACACACACACACACACACAAACACACACAGACACAGACACAAACACAAACACACACAAACACACACACACAAACACACACACACACAGACACAAACACACACACACAGACACAAACACAGACACACACACACAAACACACACAGACACAGACACAAACACACACAGACACAAACACACACACACACAGACACAAACACACACACACACAGACACAAACACACACACACACACACACACACAGACACAAACACAGACACACACACACAAACACACACAGACACAAACACACACGCATACATACACACACACACACAGACACACACACACACAGACACACAAACAAACACACGCAAACAAACACACACACACACACACACACACACACACAGATAAGTATGGATGTTAACATTTGAAAGTTTTGGGGCAGATTCAAGGACGTCTTCTTCCCTAACGCCATAACCACACTGAACTCCACCATGCACTGACCCACCCTCCCTCATCACACACACACACACACACACAAAGAGCACGCACACACACCATGCATCATCCCTCCTCTCCTATTCTCAATTTTCTCCATCGACACGATGCCGGAGTGTGAGAAGGCGAGCAGAGGACTTCTGGATATATTGACGTTTCTTGAGTGTTTTGGACGATGAACCGTAGAGACCGTCCCAGGAGTCCGGTCTGGAGGACATGAATGAGGGTGAGGGTCTCAGCAGCTGAAAAGGAGAGGGATGGACGGAGGAGGGCGATGTTTCTGAGATGGTGAAAGGCTGTTTTTTGGTGATGTGTTTGATGTGTTGGTTAAAGAAGACGGTTTGATCAAAGATGACAGCGAGGTAAAGGATGAGGGGGGAGGGAGCACGGTGGAGCCATCAATGGCGAGGGAGAAGTTGTTGTTGGATTTGATGATGACTTCTGAACTGTCGCAGTTGAGTTTGAGAGAGTCAGTTTGAAGCCAGCATTTTATTTCTGTGATGCAGTCAGTGAGGGATGAGTGAGTGATGTGGAGCAGATATTTATCTTCATATTCTGAACTTGTGGAAAGCTACCTGACATCATCTGCTGTAAATGATTTTCTAAATGTTGACTTGAACGTCAGTCGTCTGTGGATGTCTGAATGTTTGTGACTGTTGAGCTGAAGCATTTCTCATGTCGTTGTACACTTGAATAAAAACTATAAACTCTTCTGATTCTGTTCCACATTGATCGTCCACTAAGTTGCTGATTTGATCTCATTTCTCAGAATCTTAAAGTTCTTGATTATAAATGAAATTATTTAAGAGGCTGTTAGCCAGAAATCACTGCTTCAATAATGACACTCACACAGTCATAAATAAACTTCATCATGCAGCCGTTCATCAACTTTCAATGATTTAAGAACTTATTTCCGACCTTTCAAAGAAACAGTGTGAGCTCGAGGTTTGTCTTCATGTCAGTGTCTGTGATCAACATGATCTCTCTCTCTGCTTGATGTCTGAATGTTTGTGCTCTTTAACATGAAGCTTTTCTAATCTAGTTCTTCAGTTGTGTCTTGACAGTAAAGGCTTTTTATTCTATGTTGATAGAAAGTACTCAGCAGCTGTCATTAATACCTCCAGATAGAAGATTGATAAATATTATAAATACTTGATTTCACCTGAGGAGAATTCAAACATGCAGTCCTACCTGAACTCATCATAATAATAATATTTCTGTCCCAGTGTCCCTCTCGCTCACCAGTCTGTTGGAGTTCGCGTACTGGTAGTCCTGGACGTCTCTCTCGTCCCTCTCGGCTTCCGTCCGTCCCCCCGGGCAGAGCGCGGACAGCAGCGCCGCGCACACCACAGCTCGCGCCCACATGATGCCAGAAAGCACTCAAAAGTTCCTCGAGGTGTTTCCGGTCTCCTCCGGCTGGTTGTCACGCGCCGTCCGCTGCCGCGCGGGACTTTTAAAGAGCAGCCTCGCCCCCCTCCAGCCTCCCGCCTACGTCACGGCCGTGACGTAGGCGAGACGGTCTCCCAATGATCTCTTAATTCCTGCATGACTCCTCAGTTAAACCAGTTTAATATTTGAAATGATTCGGACTTTATTGTCACAGAACATTTTAAACAAATCTGATTTTAATGAATGATTTATTCGTATTATTTTAAGAATTGAGCCGACAGCTTTAACGAGTTAATCCCGATGAATTAAAGTCTGAAGTTAATGCATTCATTTTTAAAGATAGTGATTAATCACATGCTATTTTCTCCCTTTAGGCACAGAATGGATCCATTTACCTCGGACCATGGAGCTGGGAATGACGTCACGCCCGAGTTGACCGCGTCCCAGTTGCGAGTTGGCAACATGGACGCCTCCAGGAGAACCGTTGTATTGTTAGCTTCTACCAGGTGATGGCAACACAGTACGTGATAGTTTGCGAGCGAAAAACAACACGACGACATCTCAAGATAGAACCAGCACGATGCTATCGGTGTGATTGATTTAATCACACTCAGAGAGGTCTAAGTTGCTAATAAATAGTTACAGCTGAAACGTTACTGTTGATGCACCGAGCAGCCATGTTGGATTTTAATTCGGTTTACTGAAAGTTCTCCGTGTTTCCAAGTCGGAATTCTGACTTCATAACTTTCGCTAGCATTACCTCATGGCACATTTAGAGTTGGTTTACTTAGCAGTGCAGTCAAGTGTGTGTGTGTGTGTGTGTGTGTGTGTGTGTGTGTGTGTGTGTGTGTTCCGCTGGCTATGACCCCCAGGAGTCAGATTCGCCATCAGTGGGGGCCCCTGTACATTTTTGCCTTGGGCCCCAACCGACTCAAGAATCGCCGCTGCCCGTTATGTCTCCAGATGTTCAGTATCTCAGTTTGTGCACTTTGTCATCAGTCCGGACACTTTGAAATGTAAACAGCTGCTGAGATGTGCGTCCTTAACGTGATTTAAACCCTGAGCATAACGGTCATAAACGAAAACAACATCTGGGCTTCACACCCTGAATGTAGAATAGACATAACAACAACCCGAACATATCCATGTCACCTCCCCGGCTCCGTAGTGTGGACACTTTTTTGTGTGATCAAATATTTATTGGTTATTTTTCAATGTGGGGAGGGAGCAAAACAATCACATGAGTTCCAATAAACAGAAGAAGGCATACTCTGTTACAGCTTTCACATCTGCAGAAAAATCCTGAAAATATTTGCGGGGTGAGCTGCATGTGTGACGTCACCCAGAGTTTCTCTTCCAGCCTCCTAGTATTTGTTCCGCTCCTATAGGGGTGCCGATAGCCTAATGGTTGTGTCGCATGCCCCATGTACAGAGGCTGTGGTCCTTGTTGCAGCGGTTGTGGGTTCGAATCCGACCTCGGCCCTTTGCTGCATGTCATCTCCCCACTCTCTCCTCCCTACACTTCCTGTCTCTCTTCAGCTGTCCTATCCGATAAAGGCAAAAGGGAAAAAAACTGGCTCACAGCAGGACTCATATCAGTAATTAATTACAAATACAAATATGACAACATTTGATATGTTGCATTTAATCACCGCACGATCTGATGCAATGAAAACATTTCTCTGTGCATCTTTGCGGCAGGATATCTGCTCCTCTCAGAAACACATTTGAGAGAGTTTCACTAAACGTGTTTGCTCATGAAAGATGTCAAAATAATCTTCACATTGAGATAAACAGCAAGGAAATCAACAGCAGGGGAAAACAAGCTCATGGTTTTATATTTGTGATTACTCCACGGGGAGTTTGATGCTTGATTCTCACGGACAGGCGTCTGTCTGTCTGTCGTGACTGAACCTGCTGATTCACTATGAGCCTCCTCGCTGCGTGCACAAATCTGCACCATGAAGCTGAATAAGAGCTTTCTGCATGTAAACAGGCGTCAGCAGCGTCAGACTGCAGAGAGATCACAGCTGCTGGGAGTCGCTCTGAAATCCTCCACAAACAACAAACTTCACACGGAAACTTCAGCGAGCAGGAAGTCTGCCACTCTGCAAACCGATAAAGTTCAGAGACATTAATCCAAACACTGGGCAAAAGAGTTTTCTTCAGATAGCAGCAACATGCTTTCATGTCACTTGATGTTTTCACTGCTTCTCTCCTGTGTGCACTGGATCTACCTTTCTGGTGTTATCGCAGATGTTTTGGCTGAAGGTGCTTTTCTCTTTTCTGTCCAAAGCGTCAGTATTTAGGGACAACTCGGATTCATGTGTTTACAGGGAGGATTTTCTGTCATGAGTCACGTCTGTGTATTCAACAAGCAGCAACCTCCGGTGTTAAAAAAGGAAGTTGATGCTGAAGTGTAAAATCCTGCAGTTCCCTGAGTGTCCACTAGAGGCTGGCTGCAGAAGACAAATAGATCTGATTAGTAATGTTGTAATACTCGAAATCGGTCTGGTCTCGAGTCCTATTTTTGAAGGTCTCTGTCTCGTCTCAGAATCAAAAGCATTTTTGTCTTGTCTCGGTCGCAGACTGGGCGGCCTCCGCAGAGATCACCACTAAAAGACTGATTAGAAGGAAAACTCCTCTTTCTAAAAGAACAAATAATTTCAATTCATTCATAGTTTGATTTTTATCCCCCGGTTACGGCCTCAACCTTCCCGGTGTTACGGTCTAAGTGAGGGACACGCCCGCTGCACACAAGATGATGATGTTTCTGTGATATTTCTGGTCTTGTTCTTGTCTCGGTCTCGCCCTGTCTTGGTCTTGGTCTTGACTCAGTCTCAATCCCTAAATGTCTTGGTCTTGTCTTGGTCTCAGGGCACTCTGGTCTCGGTCTTGACTACAACACTACCGATTAGCTCACGTCTCGATCGGCACACAGTGTACTGGGAGTGAATGTTTTTATTTGTATTTGAGCATTTTTATGGTAACGTAATTTATTGTCGTGTCTAATTCAAGATTTTTTGCAGTCCTCTTCACTGCACCATGGTCTTATGTAGGCTTGTATTATTGAATAGTTTCATATTTAAATTCTTGTACTAACAGAGCAAAGTTAACCAGAGTCTCGTTCAGGGGCGGCTCCTCAGCTCTCTCCCCGGCTCCTGCAGCCACATGTCCGATGTGTCCTTGGGGAAGACACTTAACCCCAAGTTTCATGTGAATGTGTATGAATGGATGAGTTAATACTGATGGTCTCTTTACTCAGCAGCCTCTACCATCAGTGTGTGAATGTGTATGAATGGATGAGTTAATACTGATGGTCTCTTTACTCAGCAGCCTCTACCATCAGTGTGTGAATGTGTATGAATGGATGAGTTAATACTGATGGTCTCTTTACTCAGCAGCCTCTACCATCAGTGAGTGAATGTGTATGAATGGATGAGTTAATACTGATGGACTCTTTACTCAGCAGCCTCTACCATCAGTGAGTGAATGTGTATGAATGGATGAGTTAATACTGATGGACTCTTTACTCAGCAGCCTCTACCATCAGTGGGTGAATGTGTATGAATGGATGAGTTAATACTGATGGTCTCTTTACTCAGCAGCCTCTACCATCAGTGTGTGAATGTGTATGAATGGATGAGTTAATACTGATGGTCTCTTTACTCAGCAGTCTCTACCATCAGTGTGTGAATGTGTATGAATGGATGAGTTAATACTGATGGACTCTTTACTCAGCAGCCTCTACCATCAGTGTGTGAATGTGTATGAATGGATGAGTTAATACTGATGGTCTCTTTACTCAGCAGCCTCTACCATCAGTGAGTGAATGTGTATGAATGGATGAGTTAATACTGATGGACTCTTTACTCAGCAGCCTCTACCATCAGTGAGTGAATGTGTATGAATGGATGAGTTAATACTGATGGTCTCTTTACTCAGCAGCCTCTACCATCAGTGAGTGAATGTGTATGAATGGATGAGTTAATACTGATGGTCTCTTTACTCAGCAGCCTCTACCATCAGTGTGTGAATGTGTATGAATGGATGAGTTAATACTGATGGTCTCTTTACTCAGCAGCCTCTACCATCAGTGGGTGAATGTGTATGAATGGATGAGTTAATACTGATGGACTCTTTACTCAGCAGCCTCTACCATCAGTGTGTGAATGTGTATGAATGGATGAGTTAATACTGATGGTCTCTTTACTCAGCAGCCTCTACCATCAGTGTGTGAATGTGTATGAATGGATGAGTTAATACTGATGGTCTCTTTACTCAGCAGCCTCTACCATCAGTGTGTGAATGTGTATGAATGGATGAGTTAATACTGATGGACTCTTTACTCAGCAGCCTCTACCATCAGTGTGTGAATGTGTATGAATGGATGAGTTAATACTGATGGTCTCTTTACTCAGCAGCCTCTACCATCAGTGTGTGAATGTGTATGAATGGATGAGTTAATACTGATGGACTCTTTACTCAGCAGCCTCTACCATCAGTGAGTGAATGTGTATGAATGGATGAGTTAATACTGATGGTCTCTTTACTCAGCAGCCTCTACCATCAGTGTGTGAATGTGTATGAATGGATGAGTTAATACTGATGGTCTCTTTACTCAGCAGCCTCTACCATCAGTGAGTGAATGTGTATGAATGGATGAGTTAATACTGATGGTCTCTTTACTCAGCAGCCTCTACCATCAGTGAGTGAATGTGTATGAATGGATGAGTTAATACTGATGGACTCTTTACTCAGCAGCCTCTACCATCAGTGAGTGAATGTGTATGAATGGATGAGTTAATACTGATGGTCTCTTTACTCAGCAGCCTCTACCATCAGTGAGTGAATGTGTATGAATGGATGAGTTAATACTGATGGACTCTTTACTCAGCAGCCTCTACCATCAGTGAGTGAATGTGTATGAATGGATGAGTTAATACTGATGGTCTCTTTACTCAGCAGCCTCTACCATCAGTGTGTGAATGTGTATGAATGGATGAGTTAATACTGATGGACTCTTTACTCAGCAGCCTCTACCATCAGTGAGTGAATGTGTATGAATGGATGAGTTAATACTGATGGTCTCTTTACTCAGCAGCCTCTACCATCAGTGAGTGAATGTGTATGAATGGATGAGTTAATACTGATGGTCTCTTTACTCAGCAGCCTCTACCATCAGTGTGTGAATGTGTATGAATGGATGAGTTAATACTGATGGACTCTTTACTCAGCAGCCTCTACCATCAGTGAGTGAATGTGTATGAATGGATGAGTTAATACTGATGGTCTCTTTACTCAGCAGCCTCTACCATCAGTGAGTGAATGTGTATGAATGGATGAGTTAATACTGATGGACTCTTTACTCAGCAGCCTCTACCATCAGTGAGTGAATGTGTATGAATGGATGAGTTAATACTGATGGACTCTTTACTCAGCAGCCTCTACCATCAGTGAGTGAATGTGTATGAATGGATGAGTTAATACTGATGGTCTCTTTACTCAGCAGCCTCTACCATCAGTGTGTGAATGTGTATGAATGGATGAGTTAATACTGATGGACTCTTTACTCAGCAGCCTCTACCATCAGTGTGTGAATGTGTATGAATGGATGAGTTAATACTGATGGACTCTTTACTCAGCAGCCTCTACCATCAGTGTGTGAATGTGTATGAATGGATGAGTTAATACTGATGGACTCTTTACTCAGCAGCCTCTACCATCAGTGAGTGAATGTGTATGAATGGATGAGTTAATACTGATGGTCTCTTTACTCAGCAGCCTCTACCATCAGTGAGTGAATGTGTATGAATGGATGAGTTAATACTGATGGTCTCTTTACTCAGCAGCCTCTACCATCAGTGTGTGAATGTGTATGAATGGATGAGTTAATACTGATGGTCTCTTTACTCAGCAGCCTCTACCATCAGTGTGTGAATGTGTAGGTGTGACCTGCGGTGTAAAAGAGCTTTGAGTAGTCAGAAGACTAGAAAAGAAATATACAAGCTGAAGTCCATTTAGCAGAATGTTTGAGTTGTGGTATTTTGTAAGCTTTTGATGGAAATAAAGATAGAAACACGATATTTGTTGAAGATTGTGCAGCCAGTCAGAGTTTATCGCTGATCGTTCCGTCTCTTCCTGTTTCTAACGACATCGATCTGCAGGAACAACAAACAGATGACTTATGGATGAAGTGATTAACTCTGATAAATGTCCCTCCTGCCTGAAAACAAGCCGATCTCTCAGGGACAGATTACCAGCATGAATCTGTGTGGAGTCACGGCCGCTGTGCGACGGGCGAAGAGTTTTCCAATTTCCGTTTTCAGATTTCACTTTAAAGAGCCAGAGAGGAAATAAGACGCGGGGACATTTCCTCTCCTGCTGTGTATCTATTTATGTTTCATATTCGTGTGGAGGGATGAAGGTTTTAATGTCTCACACACACGCACGCACGCACGAACGCACGCACACACGCACGCACGCACACACACACACACACACACACACAGAAGCTGCATGTTAAAACCCTCCGTCCTTCTGATGGTAAACAGACAAACATGGAGGTTTGTGTGAGGACTTTAAGGTCGTGTCAGGCGGAGTTATTACATAACGCCAGAAGGTTGGAAATGTAAAATGCAACGCTCAGCTCCACACACGTCAGATGTTGAACCTGATGAGGACGGAGCAAAGTTTCAAATGAGACGATCTGAATAAAGAGCAAACTGTCACGCAGAGTTTGTCCCCGTTCAGTTTCTAAGGCATCTGATCCAACCTTCACAACACGGCCCCCAAGTCTCTAACTAGACTCTTCTCCTCTGTCGCCCCCCAGTGGTGGAACAAACCAAACTCCATTCAATCTGCAGAGTCCCTTTGCACTTCCTCTAGTCACTTCCTGTCAGCACCTGTGGTCACTTCCTGTCAGCACCTGTGTGTCTGATTAGACTTAAAGCAGTTTGTTCACGTTGTCTCCTCCTCTCTCTCTCCTTGCTTGTGTTGTTCTTACTCTCTGATGTTCGTCTCTTTGGATAAAAGAGTCTGATCATTGAATTGTAGAATTATACCTTCAAAACAAATTTGTAAGTTAAAATTCTGATTCTTTTAGCATGCTAACGTTAGCCATCACTGCACTGACAGAACATCCTCACAAGCTGCCAGCACGACTTCAGAAAAGTCTTCTTTTGATGGAGTATTTATGAAACCACGTCCCATTTAACAAACAAACCTTTTATGTTTTGGATTTCCTTCGTTGTCTGAGACTCTGACAGGAAACAGGAAGCTTTGATGGTAATAGATTTCTGTTGATATCGGGTGTTTTTATGTCACAAGACTTTGTGATGATGGCTGACTTCTTATTTACGACCACACGCTGAGACGCTTGTTGTGGGTAAACATCCGGCCTGCAGAGTCAGAGCCGCAGCATCCAAATCCTCCTGTTGTCAGCGCGGCATTAGTGTGAGAATAAAAAGCATTGTGCTGACGAGGAGCTGCTGCCGGGCACGCACACCATCCACAGCTAACAAGGAAAATGGTCTCAGCATTTAAGTGGCGTGTTATGTCAGCTCTCAGAGGGCGATCGACTATAAATAAACCTGCAAAGAGAAGTCGAGTAAGAGGTTTAAATTCATCGCTTTGGCTGCAGGGCGTGATTTAATCTGTGATTCTCTCTTTATAATATTCATGTAAAGAAATGTCCCCATGGACAAACCAAACTAAACACACTGCTCACTGGATGTAGTGGGCGTCAGTATGAAGCTGTTATTCATGCAGCACGGTGCAGCTCTGCATCCTTTTATCATTTCTTCTTCTTCTGTTGTCTTTGATCTTCTGTTGGTCTTTGAGTCATTCTTCCTCTGAAGACTTCTCTTTATAACTCTGTGTGAGGGCACCGCCCTTCATTCCTTCAAAGAGTTGCTTCTAAAAGCTCCAGAGAGAGTCAAGCGTGATTTATACTTCGTCATCGAGTCTACCCCGTAGGTTCACGTAGCTCTGTACCTACACAGAGGCCTTCATATGGAACCTGGCGTGCACCTACTCAAATATGTAACTATACGCATTGAAACGACGCCAGTGGAAGTCTATGGGCCAGATTCAGCGCTTTGTTTAGTATGAGCTGCAGGCGTTGAAGTTGATGGTCGGAGACGATTATCGAGGCTGGGACGGAGTATTCCACAGAGAGATTCAAATGACCACAGGGCCTTTCCTCGCTGCTTCATAAGAAAGCAAAGCAGCGACTCTTTCTAAACAGAAGTGTTGGTCGTCTGACATCTCCAGGACCGGCCTATAAGTCGATCATCCGATGCCCAACATGGAGGGGGAGGATTTATGTTTCTCGAGTCTCTCGAGTTTAGAAGGGACAATATTTGTCCCGCCAGCAGAGCTTAACTCGTCGTCTGCGGATCCTTGAGTCTGACAGGAGCTTCAGCTGCAGACGTAAAGCTGCTGATCCAGGATCACCGTGAAAAATGACCTCAGACAGCAGCAGAAAGTGGACACTCCGAGTTAAATCTTATATAATGTTGTCAGTGAGAGTAAAATGACTTTCCTCAACCGTCCCTGAAAAGCAGAAACTTTGTCTGCAGAGCTGGAGTCTGAAATTAAACGGAGAGTTTGGAACCTCACGAAGCTGTGATGTTTGATGGAGATCATTACGTGTCCGAGCTTTGATGTCCGCCTGTATGCTGATGATAGCGCTCTCTTTCTCTTTGAAGCTTCTCAGTTTGAACTTGAAGAAACTGAGCTCGTTAACGCTCAGCTAATTCATGCTGCTCCTCTGATTCTGCAGCTGATGACGGGCGCTAATGAGCGTTTTTTTTTTTTATTCTCCTGAGATGAGTCGTGCTGATAGGTGGCGTTCATAATCACGACTCTTAACGATGCGGGCGAATCAGATGGGAACCCAGCTGAGGACCTGCAGTGCATGTTAGCTGAACACCCACAGAAGTCCTGGAGGACAGATATTACTGAGCCGCTGCTTCATATCTGTTCGTATAACCAGCTGGGATGATTGAAAAACTCTTTTTTCATTTCCGTATGTTGCTCATTGTTACAGCCACGAGTCACACCCCCTCTCCTGTGTGCAACTGACCTCTGTGTGAGTGTCTGTGTGAGTGTGTCTTGGTGAAAGTATTCTCCAGCTCAGATAATATGCAGCTTGCTGATTTGAACACAGCTGCAGTGAAGCAATTAGCCATTTGGCCTGCAGTACCCATTTTAAACACTAGGTGTCAGAGTTACATATTACTCCTAACTTGTTTGTGTGTTCTTGATGTAAGAACGCTTTAAAGGTGAAAATAATTAAAACACTGTTGGAAAAAAAGGTATTTAATTTTATACCAAAGTGATAGAAATAAAATCACACAGATTCATTTGACTTTTGATTTAAAAACACTTTAAAGAACATGACAAACAAAAACCATCTCAAGTTGTGTTCTTTAAGACGAAGGTTGTGGTGTGATTCTTTTTATTTTAACTTCTTTGATTTTCTAGTTAACGTTTTAATGTTTCTTCTTCTCCTTGTCGTGATTCTTTCGTTGTCTTATGTGCAGCACTTTTAATCGCCTTCCTGCTGAAATGTGCTTTAAAAAAACTCGCCCTGCTGTTTTCGATACCACATGTTTTAAAGGTCACACATGCTCCGCCTCCTCTTCAGTTTAAATAAGTCTCAGAGCTCCTCAAAACATGTCTGTGAAGTGTCTTGTTCTAAATCCACTCTTTACGGTGAGAAGGCAGACTCAGAGGGCAGAACAAACACCTAGCTGTGGGAGTGTCACCCACCTGGGGGAGGGGTTACTGCCCTTTGTGATGTCATGAAGGGAAAATCTCCAAACGGCCTGTTTGAGCACACATTTTCTAAAAAGTGGAGCAGGCAGAAGACGGAGAGGATGGACTTTTCTCATCATTGGGGGGTTTGTAGACAGACTAGAGACATGTTAGAGTTAGAGAAACATGGTGAAGTGGATTTTGGATAAATGGGACCTTTAAATCGATACAATCTGTTATCTTGATCGATAGAATCAAAAGTACTTCAAATAACTTTATCTATTTCATAAGACAGGTGTGAAGGAGAGCAAAGAATCTCCTGCAAACTGTCTAAAAGGCACAAATACGTCCAGAATATACTCAGTTTTTCTTGGCCTTTTTTTCAACACAAACCTCCTGATATCGGTGCCTTAGACTTCTATTTTTGTTGCCATGGTAGCGTAACAGGTATTTGTATGGTTGTTTCTTATTCAGGTATGGTAACAACCCTCCTCCAGACATCCCACATGTAAACATCCCATCCCGTCTGCAGACGGACGTTTCTGTCCTGAAGCTGCAGCCGGTCCAGAGATGGAAACCACTCCTGCTCATCAGTCTGTTCTGTTCTTTCAGCAGCCACACTGGTCTCTGTCCTTCCCTCAGCCTCCATCCACCTCCTCCGTCCCTCCTGTCAGCTTGCAGCCTGTCTGAGCCTCCGCAGCACCTCCTCTGCACTGAGAGACGAGTCCACTCTGATGAGTTTGTCTCTGGACCTGGAGCCCTGCGAGGGACAGAAATCGGAGGTCAAATACTGCCGGAGAAGCCGCTGTGAAGGAGGGTTTAAGGGTTAAAGAGTTTAAAGTGTTTTTAAAGAGTCAGGGTGAAGCAGGTGACTTCAGGTTACTTTCTCTGCATGCAAAGAAAAGGCTCACCTTGTTTATGCAACACAATTTGCACAGACGCTTCCTTTTCTTAATTTACAACCTGGAGAACATC
>CM036539.1:32913990-32921490 GCA_020745685.1 Tautogolabrus adspersus | reverse complement strand
AGAGATTAAGACCATAAAGTCGGTAGGAAAATGTTCACTGAGGAAATAAATGACCAGACATTTTTAGGAACATTTTATCAAAGACTGCTTTTTACAACCAGTGGAGTCGCCCTCTGCTGGACGTTAGAGGGAATGCACGTTTCAGACGCTTGGATTGGGTTCGCCTTTCAGATTCATATCTACGTCCACTTTTCCCTTACCGTATGTAGCTATCAACGTTTGATTGATAACTTGTCAGATAATTGTCGTGAAAATATTGATTTATTTTGTTTTATCTGTTGTTGTGTTGCAGTTTCCAGAGAACGCCCTCTCTCCGACGGAAATGGAGGAAACGCTATGGCGGTCTGGACGGCAACAAGCTGCTGGAGCCCAATAAAGATCTCGACATGAAAGGTGTGTGTGTGTGTTTGAGTATGTGTGTGTAAACACCCTGTGATTAGTGGTGATTAAAGCATCTTTTAGAGGGCGGAGTCTGCTGGTATCTAAATTGAGTTGCCGCCCACTCCTCACCACAGAGATGCTGACTGGCCATCAGGACGTCTGGCCCCGCCCCTCTGGATCTATTTTTCTCTCTTTATTTTCCTTCTGAGACGCTCAGACTGAGATCCGATCCAACTTTAGAAAACAAACCCCTCATCACAAACTACTGTCTGCATGGAAACTCAGCTCTCTCTATTTTTACCTCTGTGTGTTTGATATTTCATGCAGGCTGCAAACAGATGTGTTTGGCTGCAGACAGATGTGTTTGGCTGCAGACAGATGTGTTTGGCTGCAGACAGATGTGTTTGGCTGCAGACAGATGTGTTTGGCTGCAATTATACATGTTGATGGTAAAAGTTGTGCTTTTTCCTCTTCACTCAAAACGATGTTTAAAGAAAAGATCATATTTAGATGTGAGGAGCAAAGGTGAAGCTGTTACAAAAAGACTGAAAAGTAAAAAATGAAATGAAAGTCTCTCTGTAATCCTCAGTCATGGAGTCATGTTTATACAGCAGCCGACAAGTGCATCCGACCTGCTGCAGCCCAAACGATGGAGATGAGGAAAAAACAATCAGCAAATTCAGAAATGACAATGATTCAAAAACATGATGACCAAACATAGCATGCACATGCTGCAAATGAAGAAAACAGGCTAGCTGCTGGCAGAGTTCGGCACACAGCCGTTAATCTGTCAATCATTTATTATGGACGTTAAGTTCCTTATTCATTTTGAACATAAAGGACTATCAACTACAATAATAGTATATTATTCAAGGGCCAGCTGTTTTCTTGACAGACACTGTCAGGGGCCGGACTTTAAATACGCTTACACTTAAGCACGGCAGCTGTCAAGCTCGATGTGAAGAAGTTTGTGTCACCTAATGCGAGTATTTCAGCCTTGGGTTTTTATTGTCAAGTTTATTGTTTAATCACCAGAGATCATTTATACTCTGGGGCCCACGGGTCGCCAGTTGATGATCACTGCCATTTTGTATTTCATCGTATCGTACTGTGTCTTATCTTGTCTCATCTCATCTCTGACTTGTTATCAGACCTCCTCACCATCACGCACACTGACACAGCGGTCTGATCTCACTGTAACCTGAGCTGCTGATCAGTCACCTTAAACATTTCTCTCCTCTCCTCCTGCAGACGATGGAGGGACGACAGACGAGAGCCAGCAGAGGAGCTCTGACAACACGGTGACCTGCCTCTACACGTCTCACTCTTATTGCTGTTCCTGCCTCCTCCTCCTCTCTGAACACAAACCTTTCATTTTCTTACAACGACCTGACTCAGTGATTAAACATTCTCATAATGTTGCTGCTGGAATTTCATTAAGTGTATTTACTCAGGTACTGCTCTTTTAGAAGTTCAGTTTCACTCTGGCTCCTTTTTAATCACATTCTGGGGTTTGCAGAACCATTATGTAGCCTACCAAAGGTTTGGAAATGGCTTCGACCAGCTGCTATGAATCAGGCTGTAATGGCTGAAACAATCGCTGGGGGCAAAAGTGAAATCAGAAACAGCTGGTTACTTTAACAGCTCTTTAAAGTTAACATATTCTGGGACCTTTCATGCCTATAAACCCCTCTATTTCAGCCCTGCTCAGAACAGGCTGTTTCTGTGTCTGTAGCTTTAAATGTAAATGAGCTGTGTCTGACCACGCCCCTCTCTGGAAGGGCTTGGGTGGCTCGGGCTTTCTCGCTCCATGCCCTATTGTTTACGGTGAGAAGGCAGACTCAGAGGACAGAACAAACACCTAGCTGTGGGAGTGTCACCCACCTGGGGGAGGGGTTACTGCCCTTTGTGATGTCATGAAGGGAAAATCTCCAAACGGCCTGTTTGAGCACACATTTTCTGAAAAGTGGAGCAGGCAAAAGACGGAGAGGATGGACTTTTCTCATCATTGGGGGGTTTGTAGACAGACTAGAGACACATATTAGAGTTAGAGGAACATGGAGAAGTGTGTTTTGAATATAAAGTGACTTTTAAAGTCACCAGATGCCACCGACAAAAATGACCATTTTGTCCTTGGGGATCACATGGGTTGCTCGCCCCTGTGCAGCCTTGGTCAGTTTTCATTCAACATTTCAGTCTAAAGACTCAGACTAAATTTAAAGTAGCTCCCAAAATGAACACTGACCAACTTCACTGCATCTTCTTTTTATTGTTTTGTTTCTAATTCACTTTACTAATCTGTCAGCTTCTTCCTCCATCACTGTTTCAGATTTGTTGGTGTTTCAGACAATAAGAGATTAAAGTTAATTTCTCTCTGTGTTGATTTCTTTTCTTTTTGCAAGGATTCAATACCACGTCCTGCACCCAGGAGTCTGATCCAAAACCAGATCCAGTCTGCCGTCCAGAGTCCGGTCCAGAAGCCCGTCAGCCTCGTCAGTCCTGGACCCGCAGGTATAAGAGCTTCAGGAGATCTTGGGCTTGAATCTTGAGGACAATTTGAGTGTTGACCTTATGCATTTAAAGGCATACTCTGCGACTTTCAGAGCCGATTTTCTGATCAAAACAAATGTTCTCCTCCAAGGTTCCCCCTCCCCGCTTGCCTCCTCACTTCCCTCGTCCCTCCCGTCCTGTTTCACCAGCATGGACAGAGACAGCAGCAGCCGATAGCTAATAAGCTATTCTGGGATAGATTTCAAGTAATAATATCTCAGAGTTGATTTGGTTGTTATGTTTGTCTTTTTAGACCAAAGTTTGTAAAGTAGGTTGATTCTCCGTCAGGCGTACTCTTGTGACGACACTCCGTCATTACGCCCCTTGACTCTGTCCCTGGGTGGGCGGGGCCGTCTCTCCTCCCCCATGTGGTATAAGTGCTAATGGTTAGATAGGGAGGGGTTCATGTGAAGAAAACATGTTTGAGCCTTTAAGTGAAACATAAAGCTGAAGGAAGCGCTGTCCCATCAACACTGTGAACACAGAGCCGAGAACAACAAACCCACAGGCGGTCACTCTCTTTTTAAGGAGTAATTAGCTAAAAAACAACGTGTGTATAGATTTTAAAGTCACATAGAAGTAGTATTTTAAATGTTCTCATTGTTTCTACAGTGGCGGTGTCAGCGAATAATGGCTGTCTGAAGCCTCCTCTCCCTCAGGCGGTGGTCCAGCCAGAGGACAGAAGCTTCCCCCCGGCCCAGCCGTGGTTCTCCACCCAGCAGAGTCCGTCGAAGCGCAGGGCGTAAGTCTGCAGGTCAATCATTTCTCTCAAAGAATCAACTAAACCCTCCCTACTGATGATCAACTCTCTGGTGTTTCAGGGCTGCGGATGTTCTGTTTGATAGCTTCGCTTCAGACGGAAGAATCAACGTCAACCAGTTTTTTGAGGTATTTCTACTCACAAACAAACTCGCACATTATTCTAATAATAAATGAAGTAAATGATTATCGAGGCGCTCCACCCGTCTGTTCAGGCTGTCTGGATGTTCTTTAAAGTGCATTACAAACTGCAGGTGAGAAATGAAAGACACATGAGTGTGTAATAAAAGATGTTGTAAGCAACGTTTTCTCTGTTTTCAGGCGATCTGGAGCTCCGGCCTGCACAGGTCTGATCCTCGGCTCAGAGAGTGTTTCTTCCACCTGAGGAAACTGCAGGACGCAGAGGGATCAGTGGACAGAAACACCTTCCAAAGGTACT
The DNA here is from genome assembly GCA_020745685.1 of Tautogolabrus adspersus. Lineage (NCBI taxonomy): Eukaryota > Metazoa > Chordata > Actinopteri > Labriformes > Labridae > Tautogolabrus > Tautogolabrus adspersus. Next base: position 32,917,361 of record CM036539.1, on the reverse strand, counting down.
TCCCGTCTTTTCAGACTTGATTCATTCTTAATAAAATCTTTCATCAACATTTATGTTCTTCAAACAATCATTATACAAACCTCCTTAATAGTTATAAATCTTCTAAGTAGTTTGGCAGACGATGTGCTGCTTTATCCATCAGATTAGTTTAGTTCTGGTTTTGGTTGTTGAGTCTGTTTCTGTCCTGTGATTACGTCTTGGGTTTTTCCTGCTGTAGGTGCGTCACAGGATTCGTCTCTCTAATCCTGAAAGCTCTGCAGGGACGATTCGTCATCCCAGATTTTTCCACCTTCACCGAAGAAACTCAGAAGCTTTTCTCCAGGTGTCGACAGCTTTCGTCTGTACAGGTGAGTTCAGCTCCAAAACCTGGAGGGAGGTGTCAGCCGGAAACTTCTCCCACAATGCCACAATGTCCGATTAGTTTCATTAGAAACCTTGAAGACAAAATCTGGGCAAGGAAGCAGATTAGTGTGATATATGAATCCATGAATCTTTATGAAACGTATTTAATGCAAATGAAAAAATGTTTTTTTTTCAATATAAATAATAAAAATAAAATAAACAACCATGGGCGTCATAGTGGGCGGGGCTAGTGACTGACTATGCAGGCTCCCCATGGGGAAAAGGCCCTTAAATAAATATCTTAATGGTTACTGAAGATTTTAAACTCATTCTTTACTCTGAAAATAAAATACTTTAGATGTTTAAAATGATTCATCTTCATAAAAAATCATTCTTATAGTTTCATTTTAAAAGTCAAACGATAACTGTTTGACACCACGGCAACAACAATAGAAATCCTACGTTCCCAATATTTTTTTTTCCTTCTAATTATCAGAAATTGCAGGAAAACTCCTGCACACGGTCTTTATTGCACCAAAACGTTGGCAACATTGGAATCTGTGCGCCGAACTGCACAAACACATCTATGCTAAATTCTGACCGACTCATTCCTCCCTTCTGCATATTTCTTAAGAAGTAAAGGTTATATCTCGATAGGATGTTTCGTACGGATGTTTCCTACGGTAGTTTTTGATAAGGAAGCCCAACTTGTTTGTGCAATTGTGACAATATGCATGACTGCCTGTAATTGCTGATAGACGTTAAATCTCGAAAGGACGTTTTGTACGAGATTCATACAAGCTTCATCTTGTACGGACGTTTGGTACGATGGTTTCCTACAGAAAAAAGAAGTCCTACACCCTATATTAAATCATTTCTAAATGGTGAGCTCAAAAGGTATTGAGGCAGTAACACTATGAAGACATCTTTAAATGGGTCATTTGTGTAAAGGAGGTGTGGTTATAGTAATATCTCAGAGGGGGCTGAGGCTGTGGTGGAGGGGCCCAATGTGAGATTCTACAATTCTACAATTCACTTAGCAGACGCTTTTATCCAAAGCGACGTACATCAGAGAGTAAGAACAACACAAGCAAGGATCAAGGAAAAATAAAAGGAACAATGTCAGTAAGGACGAACGATCAGCTTTGAGTCCGATTGGACACACAGGTGCTGAAAGGCATTGCCCAGAGGCAAGGCACAACATGAACTGCCAGTCTGAGACTCTAATCAGTATATAACCATCTTATACGTCGTCGTTTTCAAACAAAAACAAAAACCATCATCATTACCATCATTACATCAATACTATCGAGATCATCATCATTAAGTTAAGTTAGTAGGTATTCCTGAAAGAGCTGGGTCTTTAGCTTTTTCTTAAAGGTACAGAGGGACTCTGCAGATCGAATGGAGTTTGGAAGTTCATTCCACCACCGGGGGGCGACAGAGGAGAAGAGTCTAGTCCTCGTCTTTGGACCCTGTTGTGAAGGTTGGATCAAACGCCTTTCATTGGCAGAGCGTAGTGGACGGGAGGGAGTGTAGACCTGAAATAGAGAGTCAAAGTAAGGAGGAGCCGTTTTTGTTGCTGTTTTGTAGGCGAGCAGCAGAGTTTTAAATTTAATGCGAGCAGTGACTGGGAGCCAGTGTAAGGAGATGAACAGCGGAGTGACATGAGCTCTTTTTGGAAGGTTGAAGACCAGTCGTGCTGCTGCGTTCTGTATCATCTGCAGAGGTTTGGTTGTGCATGTAGGAAGACCTGCCAGTAGAGAGTTGCAGTAGTCTATGCGTGATAGCACAAGAGCCTGTACCACAAGTTGTGTAGCATGTTCTGACAGGTAAGGTCTGATCTTCCTGATGTTGTACAGGGCAAAACGACATGATCGGGCAATCGAGGCCACTTGAACCTTAAATGTTAGCTGGTCATCAATCATGACACCCAGGTTCCGGGCAGACTTTGTGGGCATGAGTTTGGTTGTTCCAAGTTGGATATTGATCTGTGGCTGCATAGAGGGACTGGCTGGGATGACAAGGAGCTCAGTCTTTGAAAGGTTGAGTTGAAGGTGCCGTTCATTCATCCATTTAGAGATATCGGTGAGGCATGACGAGACTCTAGCTGAGACTGTGACATCGTCTGGTGGAAATGACAAGAAGAGCTGGGTATCATCAGCATAGCAGTGGTATGAAAAGCCATGAGAGCGGATTATCGAACCAAGTGAGCTTGTGTATATGGAGAAGAGGAGGGGACCAAGCACTGACCCTTGAGGTACCCCTGTGGATAAGCTGTGGGCTTTGGACTCTTCTGGACACTTGGAGATATTTTCAGAAATACTGACATGGCCCCTGAAAATGACCTTAATGTTTTGTATTTGTGGATTCAGGAGAAAGAGAGCATGGACAGCACCAAGTGGGGCGTCTCGATCTGCACCGTTGACGGACAGAGGTAAGTCAAACTCGTGTTTAAAGGGCTTATTTCACCTTTAAAGATGTCGTTTGTCTTTACAGTGTCGTTCTCTTTGTGTCAGGTTGTCTCTGGGAGACTGGGCTGGCTCTCTGGTCCTTGGCGAGGTGTCATGGCCGCTGGTGTACGGCGTGGTGGTGGAGCAGCTGGGTGCTGACCTCGTCCACAGATACGTCAGCATGGACGGTTACTCCAGATATGACTCCCCCTTCACTCTCACTAAAACAGGTCCAGGATCAGTCAGAGTGGTTTTCTTACCTTTCTAAGAATTCAATTTCAGACTGATATTTAAAGTTTAATCATAAATCTTTGAAAAGTAGTTTGTGTACTGAAGCTGTCGATTGATTAGTTACCAAGTGAAATCAAATAATCACAGTTTTGCACTAAATCATTTTTTACCTCTGTCCAGCAGAGGGCGCTGATATTGATTCAAAATCTGTTTGCAGGAATTCCTCACAGCCCGCTGACTGAGACAGGAGCCATCGTCACCACATCTTTACTACAGGTAACTCATCCATCCAACAATCTACCCATCCATACATTAAATCCATCCATCATCTAGTGATGTCACTTC
>CM036539.1:32866490-32911490 GCA_020745685.1 Tautogolabrus adspersus | reverse complement strand
AAGGCCGAGTCTGAGGTAACAGTCTGATGTTTGATCAGTTCATATCTCTACAAAAAATAATGAATATAACGTCATCTCATCTTCTGTGCAGGGATATCAGATCATGAATGTCCTGCTGGCTGCGTTCAAAGGAGACGTGCAGGCCCTGAGGAGGTAAACTTTAAAGTTACTCAGAGAGTCTTTAATGAAGAGTTATAAACGAGTCTAAGTCGAGGGTTTGAGGAAAGAAACAATCACAGTGAGACATTTTCCTTCAGATGTGTCAGCCGTTGGTCAGATTTGATCTCTTCTTCTGTGGTGTTCTGTAGGTACTTCCTGTCCGGAGTGGACGTGAATGCTGTGGACTATGATGGCAGGTCGGCTCTGCATGTGGCGGCCGCTGAAGGTCACACAGAGGTCATCCGCTTCCTGCTGGAGAACACTGGAGCAAACCCCGCCCTCAAAGACAGGTGAGACTCCGACTGAAGGAAAGCTCCAAAAAGAGAGAGGGACTGATTCACGGAAGCATTTTCACAAATGCACTCCTGAAAATATCTAGATAACGTCTCCTGACCTGTTTGTTCACACATGCACCTCACTGCGGGAGACTATCCCTGTCAGACAGGAGGGGGGGGTGGGGAGTCTCCTGAGGCAATATGTGACTTTAAATAGTCCTGCAGCAGTGTGAGTGCAGGCCAGCAGGGGAATGGGGAGGGGGGGGGGGTAATCGTGCTTCAGCACGGTACGGGGTGACTGGGCCTAGTGTGAGTGCGCCTTTATAAACACCTTCATAAATCAACCCGTCTGGATGATGATGTTCTGTTCACATGATTCATTAATAAATAGTTAGAATAGAAAATAGATTGAAATGTAAGATCATTAAAAAGGTTATTATTGATGTAATTAAAATCATTAGAGTAAAATAAAGATAAGAAGTGATGTGAAGGCAGCAGTGCCCCCTCAGCTCACACCTACATCTTCTCGTCTTTATGAGTAAAATCTCTCTCTGTTTGCTGAGACAGTGTTTGATGTAGTTCTCTGTTTCCACCAGGTGGGGGAGCTCTGCTCTGCAGGAGGCCAGGAGACACAACAAGGAGGCTGCAGTCCAAGTTCTGCAGGGAGCCATGTGAACCATAACACCTTGTCCTGACCTTTGACCTCGGAGTGAAAAGTCTAACATCTGACAAATGAAACCTGATGAAAGATCTGCAGGTTTCAAGAATCCAGTAAAGCTGCTCCTTAAAGCTTTAAAAACACATTTGATCAAACTGTTTTCAAGCTTTCATTCATTCGTCGGTGTGTTTGCTGTAAAGAGTTAAACTTCTGTTTGATTTAAAGAGTTTGTCTTCGTCTTTGGACCGGATCGTCTCCTGCTGCTCGTCTCTCAGAAACATTCAGGGTGTTCGCTCGACTGCAGAGAGTCATTCATATTCCCTTTACATCGTTTCTTGTGATGTGAAAACACTCGACTGGAATCTGCTGCACGCCTTTCTCCCTGTACAAACACTCCTTTGTGAGAGGGGCGTGTCCAGACTTTTTCACACCGGGGTGACTTATGCTGGAGGGGGGGGGTCCTTAAAGCTTAAGTCTTTGAGGACTCAAAAAGAGGATGCATTTCCAAAGTCACAATTTAAAATACCGTAAATCTAGAACAGCGAGCGCTCCTGGCTCAAGGGCACCTCAGCAGTGCTCAGGATGTGAACTGGCTCCTCTCTTGATCTGCACCGGGACTTGAAAACCTGCGACCCTCTGGTTCCCAAGTCCCTACGGACTGAGCAACATGTTTGGATGTGTGTCCTCTTCGGGCTTCCGTACTCTCTGAATAAATTCAAGGTTCTAAAAGTTCTGCATGTTCAAAACACAAATATAAAATCAGATTTTCTGTCTAATCTAGTGTTGTAGTCAAGGCCACACTAACCGAGACCAAGACCATAAAAATCTCTGAAAAGTCCTCATCCTTTTTAAAAATGTATTTATTTCTTCTTCTTTTTTTTAACTTGTTAAGTTTCCACTTTTATTTCCCTGTTTTTACGAATGCCTTATTTTTGTTCCTCCACAAATCAAAAATGTGATGTTTGATTTTTTTTAATATAAAATGTATTTAACATTAAAAACTTTAAAATAAACTTTGATAACATTTTGAATCTTCTGTACTAATAAATAATGAAACACGTTGTTTACATCTTTATTTGTTATAAAAACTTGAAACTTGATTTTATTGACTTTATTGTTTATTTTCACGGTATCATGAATATTAATTAGATCAAGCTCTCTGAACCAATCGCCGTCAGAGAGGCAGGAAGTCACGTCCAGCTGACACAAATCTAAACCGGAAACAAAAGACGTACCTTCAAAATAAAAGCCTTGTGTAAGGCTGCAGGCAGATGTATTTATATACTGACTGTAGCAGCTTTCAGGCTCGATGGCGACTCAAAGTGCTTCACAAAAACAAACGGTGAGCGACACGAGGGGAGAACAGAGACAAATAAACACAATGAAGTTCAAAACAATAAAACTGAGCACCAAAATAATAATCATAAAGTATATTCATTAGAAAGTGAAGCTAAACTTTGTGGAGTCTTGAGCTTGGGTTTGAAGTCTGAGCTCCTGAAAGGGGCGTGTCCAGATTATTTTTTTCTTTGTTTTCCCTACTGGGGCTCTGACTAATGCAGGAAGTGTGACATGCACACAAACACTCACACAAATAAATATCAATTATTCACCCTCTCTAACCTCACCACTACTTAATAACATGAGAGAATGGAAACATTAGCTTAAAGGTCACATGATGCTAAATCCACTTCACCATGTTTCTCTAACTCTAACATGTGTCTCTAGTCTGTCTACAAACCCCCCAATGATGAGAAAAGTCCATCCTCTCCGTCTTCTGCCTGCTCCACTTTTCAGAAAATGTGTGCTCAAACAGGCCGTTTGGAGATTTTCCCTTCATGACATCACAAAGGGCAGTAACCCCTCCCCCAGGTGGGAGACACTCCCACAGCTAGGTGTTTGTTCTGCCCTCTGAGTCTGCCTTCTCACCGTAAAAAATAGGACATGGAGCGAGAAAGCCCGAGCCACCCAAGCCCTTCCAGAGAGGGGCGTGGTCAGACACAGCTCATTTACATTTAAAGCTACAGACACAGAAACAGCCTGTTCTGTGCAGGGCTGAAATAGAGGGGTTTATAGGCATGATCAAATACAGGATCAGAGTGGATTTAGAACAAGACACTTCACACACATGTTTTGAGGAGCTCTGAGACTTATTTACACTGAAGAGGAGGAGGAGGAGGATATGTGAGCTTTAATGTTTTAATGCCACAAAAAGAAGATTTATATTTAAAGTCACAATCTAGTGTACTGTGCATGCAGTCCGGAGAAGTCCTGCACAGTCTAACTTGTAATGTTTTGGTCCCAACTCATTGCCAGTTAGTTCACTGCAGGTAAGACGGGGAGCATTAGAACCCATGAACCTGTTTGAGCACACATTTTCTGAAAAGTGGAGCAGGCAAAAGACGGAGAGGACGGACTTTTCTGTTTGTAGACAGACTAGAGACACATGTTAGTGTTAGAGGAACATGGGGAAGAGGATTTTACATAATGTGACCTTTAAAGTGTGATGACCTAAGAAAAACAGAAAACAGAAAGTTTATTTACCCGTCAGTCTGAATGAACCTGTTTTTAAATGTTTACACTGAAGTGTCACCTGAAAACATTTCAGTTCAAACAAACAGGAAGTCTGCAGCCGCAGCTGTAAACAAACAGTAGAAGAAGAAGTGAGTCAGTTCCTAATAACAGAAACACGACAACTCTGACAGCTCTTAATGTGACACGTTACATAATTATTGTTATTTCCTGTTATTTAACATTTAAACTGTTGTTTGATCACTTTTACAGATCCAGACGATGATATAAATATGATCGTTAAACATCAAACTGAGCAGACAGTAATACAGTAAATAAATAAAGGCTGATAAATATTATACTCCTGAATCTGAGAACTTCACTTTAAGTCTAAAATGGACTGATGGACTCTTTACTCAGCAGCCTCTACCATCAGTGAGTGAATGTGTATGAATGGATGAGTTAATACTGATGGACTCTTTACTCAGCAGCCTCTACCATCAGTGAGTGAATGTGTATGAATGGATGAGTTAATACTGATGGTCTCTTTACTCAGCAGCCTCTACCATCAGTGAGTGAATGTGTATGAATGGATGAGTTAATACTGATGGTCTCTTTACTCAGCAGCCTCTACCATCAGTGTGTGAATGTGTATGAATGGATGAGTTAATACTGATGGTCTCTTTACTCAGCAGCCTCTACCATCAGTGAGTGAATGTGTATGAATGGATGAGTTAATACTGATGGTCTCTTTACTCAGCAGCCTCTACCATCAGTGTGTGAATGTGTATGAATGGATGAGTTAATACTGATGGTCTCTTTACTCAGCAGCCTCTACCATCAGTGAGTGAATGTGTATGAATGGATGAGTTAATACTGATGGTCTCTTTACTCAGCAGCCTCTACCATCAGTGAGTGAATGTGTATGAATGGATGAGTTAATACTGATGGACTCTTTACTCAGCAGCCTCTACCATCAGTGAGTGAATGTGTATGAATGGATGAGTTAATACTGATGGACTCTTTACTCAGCAGCCTCTACCATCAGTGAGTGAATGTGTATGAATGGATGAGTTAATACTGATGGACTCTTTACTCAGCAGCCTCTACCATCAGTGTGTGAATGTGTATGAATGGATGAGTTAATACTGATGGACTCTTTACTCAGCAGCCTCTACCATCAGTGAGTGAATGTGTAGGTGTGACCTGCGGTGTGAAAGCGCTTTGAGTCGTCAGAAGACTAGAAAAGAACGATACAAGCTCAAGTCCATTTACTTGTATCTAAGAAACGGTGAGCCCCCCCCGGGTCACATCATAATATACCTACACACTTGTTCTTACCCAAAGACCTTTGGATACATGTTCCCAGTAATGTTCAAACTTCATTTTTTTTAATTCGTTCAAATTTAATTTTGACATCCACAAAGCAGACAGAGCCTCACGCCCCCCCTGAGATCTCAGACGCCCCCCATCTAGGGGGGCCCGAACCCCAAGTTGGGAATGAATGCATTAGAACACATAAAGCCCAGTCTTTGTATTTGTGATGCTCGGAGTTGTTGTCAAACACTGCACGCTCAAGTCCATTAACCATTAACGATATTTTATTTTGATAATCACATTTTCATCTTTTACTTTTCTACCCCAGAGTTCAGAATCATTTCTCCCTCTTAGAGTATTAAATATGTTTAAATCATTTTAGGGACTTATTCTAACACCAGTTTATTTGTCGTATAACCGTTTATTACTGGATGATCCTGATCTGTGGCTTACATTGTTTCATGTTGATCGTATCATTTACAATTATATGTAATATTTAATAAGAAAATGAATGTTTCAGTAACGTTGCATGCCGATAAAAAGTGGCTTTTATTCTGAAGGTCTAAACCGGAACACTGAGCAGTTAGCTTTGTTAGCTTGTTAGCTCGTTAGCCTGCAGCCTGTTGCTCCGCGCTGAGCGGCGGCTTGTCTCAGTTGTAGCCCGGAGGAGTGAGATGTTTGAGCGGGTTTGAAGGGGACGAAGAGCTCCGTGACTCTCCACAAACAAACTGTTTACTTGTTTATGTCTTGTTTGTTTGTTTTTTTATTTGTTTGCTTAGTTTTGAAAGTAAAGAGAACGTGCTGAGAGAATGAGAGATGAGTTTTGAGGAGGACCGTTTCTTCATCAGCCGCGGAGGTGAGTGCACACACACACACACGCACGCACGCACGCACGCACACACACACACACACACACACACACACACACACACACACACACACACACACTCACACACGATGCTCTCCTGTATTCACCTGTGGGTTGTTACGTCACACTCAGAGTTTCACCTGAAGCCGGTTTCACACTCGTCGATATTTCGATATCCTACAAATGTTTAATAATTCTAATGACTAAAAACAAACAACTAGAAAAACGTCCACATTTTCATGACTCCATGCTTTTTGATTCTTTCCAATACTTTGATCATTTTCTGTTTTGGTAGAAATGCGTTCGGAAGCTTTCCGATGCTTTCATATTTTTGTTGTTTACGATGGTTAGTTTGGTTTGATCTGATTCTTTCCGATGCTTAAAGTCAAAATGTCTGTTACTTGAGACAGCCTTGCAAACTTTCCGATGCTTTCTGATACTTTTCGAAACTTCCGATACTTCTCCATAATTACATACTTTTAGTTTTTTTACGATGGATAGATACTTTAAATACTTAAAATATCTTTAAATACTTTGACATGCTTTAAGATGATACTGTCCGACACTTTGCAACACTTTCTGACGCTTTCTGATACTTCTGATACTTTCCGATGTTAAATACTTTTTATTGGTTACGGTGCTTAGATCATTTTGGATACTTTCCGATGCTTTCTGATACTTGGCTACTTTCTTAAACCTTTAAATACTTTTCGTTACTTCAGTACTTTCAAATATTACGATTCTTTCCAACACTTTCCGATACTTAGGTACTTGTTATTTACTTTGGGCGTGGTTAACTACTTAAAGGCCTTATTATTATTTTTTTTAAGATTTATTTTTGGGCTTTTTGTGCGTTTATTGAAGAGATAGGACAGATAGAGATAGGACAGATAGAGATAGGACAGATAGAGATAGGACAGATAGAGATAGGACAGATAGAATAGAGATAGGACAGATAGAATAGAGATAGGACAGATAGAGATAGGACAGATAGAGATAGGACAGATAGAGATAGGACAGATAGAGATAGGACAGTGGATAGAGATGGAAATCAGGGAGAGAGAGAGTAGGGATTGACATGCGGGAAAGGAGCCACAGGATTCCAACCTGGGCCGCCCGCGTTGAGGACTATATCCTTCATATATGGGACGCGCGCACTAACCACTGCGCCACCAGCTCCCCATTACAGGCCTTATTTTAATGCATGATTCATGAGAAGAATATCCCGTCTTTTCTGCCAGCACACAGTCCTGATCAACTCTCTTTAACTACCACTTCAAACGTGTCCATGTGATAGATCATCACTTACAGTCCACGTCTGTGTTTAAAGTGCTGTACAATGAAAAATGAGGAGCTCTATTATCTCACGTTTCAAATTCTGACTTTAACGAGCAGCGGAGAGTTTCAGTTTGGTGCTTGGCTTCTTATTGGCCGTTTATTTAATTAACTTATAATCAACCAACCAGCTGCTGCGGTGACACGGACTGAAAAAGCACCTAAAGGTCACAGTCTCAAATATGAACTTTATTCATTTGTAAATGTGGAATCACAAAAATGAATTCATCACAGATTTGAATTAGAAAATTATGGCTACAGCTCTCTCGCTCCCTCTCTCTCTGTAGCCCTCTTCAGACCGCTGTTTCAAGTCTTGATATTTACAGGTCGTGAAGTTTCGCCTTGAATCCGAATGTTGTGGAGGTGTAAAGGGTTGTCGTGACCCCCCCGAGCTGTACCGTCTTCAGAGGTAGTATAGGGGCGTCTCAGAGGAGAGACGGGATCAGCTGAACCAGCGGGGGAGAACAGCGCTGTGCTTCCACAACGCTGAAACGCAATATGATTCACTGACTGGGACGCCAATGTAACGCCGTACCAGAATCTGTATGAATGTACAAAGAGGTGATGACGGCTGCGTTTAGTTACGGCACTTTTGCAAAAAGCAGTCACTCTGAAAAGGGCCTCTGTCTCTCTCTCATAATGACATTATTCCCTCTGAGTACTTTCCCATGACAGGGGTCCTCTGCTGCAGAATTAGCACACATGCTAACACTCGTATCTAAACACATGAAACATCAGCACGCCCCTCAGTCTGCTCGTCCTGCTTTAGAGTGGTGATTTTCAGTCTTTCGTCATTTCAGGAGATGTGTTTTACTCGGCTCTAACAGTTTGGACTCTCGGTCGCTGTGTTTGACTCGGTGGAGGCTCAAGGTGAAGTCTGGTCTGGTTTAGTCTGGAGACCTGGCAGAGTTTTAGAAGATATCTGAGCTTCCATGAGTCAAATAGAGATTTCAGCTTAGCTTAGCATAAAGACTTGATATAGGTGGGAACAGCTAGCCTGGCTCAACAAAATCCACCTACAAGCATCTCTGAACCTCACTGATTCTCATGTTGAGTCATTTCTCACTTGGTGGGAGTTAAGAAACAAACCAGATGATGCAAGTAATCAGACCATATAAATAATATGTTAATACGTGAGAATTAGGGTGTTCTCCCACCTACAGCTGGCTACACACTCGACAATCTTTGTCCCGATTTGCCCCCTTTGATGTTTTTTATCGTTTTCTGCTTTTCACTGCAAAACAGAACACACGGCAGGACTGCCAGCTGACGACGTTGACCATCATCCTGGATCCGACAGATCCAGGCTAGCTATTTCCCTCTGTTTCAAGTCTTTATGCTAAGCTAGGCTTACTAGCTGCTGGCTGAAGCTTCATATTTAGCGTACAGACATGACAGTTGTGTCAATCTGAACATCTGAGGGGGACAAAAACCGTTCTGTCCTGACGTTAAAGTGACTCAGCTCTCATTCAGACACTCCGTTTGAATGAGGAGACGCCTGATGGGATATTTAGAGATCATACACTGACGGGGTGGAGGAGGCTGTGATGGATTGACGGGGGGGTTGACCTTTCTTTTGATGACTGGTGTTGGTTTGTACCTTATGGGTTGTCATGGTCAGGGACATTTATACACACAGTGATGCTTTACATCCTTTTTTTGGCTGGGCAGAAGTTGAGATTTTATTTTTTTATTATTTTTGGCGTAGTGAATCATCACCTCAGACGTAAAAGATCTTTGGGATCAGAGCGACAGATGCTGATAGACGTTGGAGAACTTGCACTGAGTCTCTTCAGTGTGTGTGTCAGTGTGTGAACGCTACATGTGGTGAACTGTGCACACATGGTCCCACTCCCACACACAACCTGTAGTCACACACACACACACACACACACACACACACACACACACACACACACACACACACACACACACACACACACACACACACAGTCGTCGTAGTGATGAGCTGTCGACACTGTAGATTGTTCCTTTGCTGTTTCCTCGCCTCAAACGTCCAGGACAACAAATGTTTGATTCACACGTCATCAGATAAATGGCTAAAAGAGCGTCAGTCAGCGGTGGAATATTCAAAAGTGTTTAGTGTCGTTCTGACTTAAAGGACGACTTTAAAGCTGCTTGCATTTTACCTTCGTATGATGTATGACCACATTTGACTTCGGCTTCACTTTACTTATTTATCTAACAGATTTAGTGTCTCTCTCTCTCTTCTTCTCTTCACCTGTCAGCGTCCTCTTCCTCTGAGCCTCAGCTACGGGCTAACTGGCTGCTCTGTAGCTGAAGGCTGCTGTGTGAACTAGTGCCATAAAGACGTACGCACTTCTCATCAGATGACCTCGAGCTGCTGTCAAAGTTACAACGTGTCCTAACAGCAGGCGAGCGTTGGTTGTCTCGACGCATAGGGCACAGTCGAATGCTTGCTGTCCACACTGCATCCGTTAAATATTTACTTCACTGCTCTGTGAATTTCAGTTTCCCCTTGTTAACATTATGACCTGTGGTGCTTTTATTTTGAAGGTGGACAAACTGAAGTCGGGTGCTTTTATTTTGAAGGTGGACAAACCGAAGTGTGGTGCTTTTATTTTGAAGGTGAACAAACTGAAGTGTGGTTCTTTTATTTTGAAGGTGGACAGACTGAAGTGTGGTGCTTTTATTTTGAAGGTGGACAGACTGAAGTGTGGTGCTTTTATTTTGAAGGTGGACAGACTGAAGTGTGGTTCTTTTATTTTGAAGGTGGACAAACTGAAGTGTGGTTCTTTTATTTTGAAGGTGAACAAACTGAAGTGTGGTTCTTTTATTTTGAAGGTGGACAGACTGAAGTGTGGTGCTTTTATTTTGAAGGTGGACAGACTGAAGTGTGGCGCTTTTATTTTGAAGGTGGACAGACTGAAGTGTGGTTCTTTTATTTTGAAGGTGGACAGACTGAAGTGTGGTGCTTTTATTTTGAAGGTGGACAGACTGAAGTGTGGTGCTTTTATTTTGAAGGTGGACAGACTGAAGTGTGGTGCTTTGTATTGAAGAGCTGTTGACTCAAGCAGAATCACTCCCATGATTCCCCGCCGGCCTCGACCTCATCTTTTGTTATTGTTTTGATTGAGCGCCCCCTGGTGGCGGGATTTATACACTGTGCCTTTAAGGGAAAGATCTGAATATGTTTAAGTTTTTAGATTTCTGTTCGTTTTGCTGGAAGTGTCGTACACATGGATAAAACCAGAAAAACAACAAACACAATAGTTTGTAGTAGTTAGTGACGCAGGACTCCAATCGTCTCTGAAATGATAAAACAACATTCAGATACAAACGACTTCAATAATTAACGATCTGCAGATTCAGCAAAAACGTTGGCCTGAAGTTTAACCTTCAGAATCTGTGAAGTCAGCAGAAATATTAATGTTATATTAATGCTAGAAAGCCCTTTTTTCTGTAATTTAAATATAAGTAATGAAGGCTCGTTCAGATCGAGTCCAGCTGCAGAAGAAGAAGCCGGTTCTGACTCCTTCTCCTCCTCGTCATTCGTTCCTCGTCTCCGCGGTCTGAGAGTGAAATCAGTATTTATTGACCTCCTCGCTCTGTGTCAGACCGCAGCCGGATAAACAATGGTGTGTTTGTGTTGACGGTCAGTACGGGGCCTCTCATTGGCTGTGATCAGAGGAGACGGCACAGCGAGAGCCGGCGGACACACACTGAGCTGTGACATCCCATCAGCCACCTGGGCAGAGACCCAGCCGGGGACGGGAGCGGCGCTTTGATCTCTGTGTTGTTTCCGAGGTTTTTGGATCTGTAGTTGTTTTACTTTCTGAAAGAGTCTCTGCTCTTTGATTGGACGAGAAGGTTTCCAGGTCAGACTCAGACACATGTTCAGATGAGCAGCTATTGGAAGAAAATGATGAGTGAAAATATATTGATGTTTAAAATTACAGGAAATGTTCAAGTCCAGTGTGACTGAGGGCGCACTCACACTCGGCTAGATCGCCCCGTACCGTGCTGAAGCTTGATTACCCCCCTCCCCATTCCCCCGCTGGCCTGCACTCTCACTGCTCCAGGACTAACCGGCCTGAGCACGGTGACCTCTTGAACGTAACGTCGTAATACAAAAGATGCATGGCTTTACGTGGTCATGAAGCGTGCTCAGTTTACAAGACAGGCGGACTTGAAAATAAAAAGGGAATCCACGTCTGTACATCAGAGATCAACACAGAGAACATGACGGCTACTTTACTGACTTTGTGTCTTATTGTGAGTCATGTTAGTCAGATACAGACAGAACACTCCGAGGTTTCTCCTGAATGAAGGCTGACCACGTTGTGTATCTGTGTTTGTGCTCGTGCATGAACTGTACCGTGCTGAAGCACACCTCTACCAAGCGTGCCAGGGCCGAGGAAGTGTACGGAGCTTGAGCACAGAACTGAGAAAACTAGCTCGGGCCCGTTACAGATTAAGTGTATGTGCGCCCTCAATGTAACACATGACATTTGTTTTTATCTCCGTTTGGTCAAATATTACAAAAGAAAGAGAATTCACCACACAGATTAAGAACTGTCGATGAACGAAGCAGCCATGTTGGATTTGAACTCAGGCTTCTGAAGTTGCTCCAAGTTTCCAAGTCTGAATTCTGACTTCAGAGAGGCGTTCCTGATGACGTCTCGAGCCGGCAACTCTGAATTTTCGACTTCCGAGTGAAAATGGAACGCACCATAATGTTGAAAATGCTCGTTTGGGACGGCGAAGTGTCTTACTCTGTTCTCTGTTATTTTAATCGATGGTACCTAAAAGCACTGAAGCTTTAAAAGGTTACATAAGACAGGTGAGGAATGAAGCCTTGCTCTTGCAAACTCTCTAAATTAGGCGGATACGTCGGCAATGTTTCAGTCGTGAAGTTTGCCTGCAATTTTTTTATGACTGAAAACAAGAAATTACACAATATTGGTGACGAGGACTTTTTGTTTGTTGCCATGCTATTGAAACAGGTATATCCCCTGAGTTTTACTCAGATGATCTCAGAGTTTAAAATTCTGGTTTCGTGACAAACCTGACGTATTCTTTGAGCAATGTGTGATGAAAGTAGAGCTTCTGTCTCTGCAGCGAGGCGTCTCTCTCTCTTCTGTTTCTGTAAACGCCTTAGATCCTTTTGATCTGCAGGTTTGAGGATGAACGTGCAGAGAAGGTGTGAACCTGCTGCATGACTGCATGTTGTTCTAGTCCAGAGATATTCTTCTTTAAGGTAAAACCTGTTTCCTCCTCGTGTGGACGTCTACATCTGTTTCCTCCTCCATTAGGGATTCGACTCCAGACACTGAAACCACGCTTTTATAAAAGAAGTTTTTTTAGCTTCAACGTACAATTAAGTGTTGAGTCACTCCTGCCATGTAAACCACGACAGACCTCTCCGTGTCCTGTAATCAGGACCGACTGCAGCGTTTACTGGACGACTGTAAAAACAAAGTCCCATTTCAAGACGTTTAATTCTGTATTATGTGCACAGATGCAGAGAAAGTCCCTCAGTCAGTCAAAAAAACAGAACATGAAAGAAAAAGTGACTGAAAGTTTCCCGTAAAGACAAATTGAAATGTGTGGTTTTTATGTTGTATACTAGAGATAATAAGCCGAGTGTAGTTCAGATAAACCCTGATGTGACAGTGCAGAAATGCGTCCTCGCACACATGTGAATTATGAAAGCTGTCGCTCTCCACACAGTCGGAGCTGAGAGAGAGAGAGAGCGGTGTCTTCTCGTCTGTGCCTGTGTTTTCTGGAAAGCGAGACGGAGTGAGACCTCTGCGCTGTAAACAAACAGACAGATCTCGGGTCAGTGCGGCTGCACAGGAAGTCGTGGTTTAGAGGACGCCGTTGTTCTCTGTGTTTCTAAATGAATCAGACTTTGAAGCTGCTCGGTGTCTGCACGGTGACGACACAAAGTAAAACGTGCATCAAACCCGCTCTCACCAACTCTTCATCAGGCGGTTTATACGTCTCCGATGTTTCCTCAGGAAGTTTTCGTACGCACATTCATGCTCCCCTCAAGATAAATCCTACTGACTTTGTTGGACTTTTCTTCTGCACTTTCATTCAAATATCTCAACAGCTATTGGATAAAAAACAGTTTCCATCTCATTTAGTAGAGTAGCCATTGTTCTATATTACTATGTTGTGAATAGTGACTGAAATGATAAAGTGATCTTACTCTATGATCAGACATTAAGGAAACATGCTATGTTGAAGTGCTGGCTTCTCTGACAACAATGCAGCAGCCAGTATGTCCTCCTTCTAACTTTAGATTCTGGTCCTGAATGGTCTGGATTTGTTTGGACCAGAGAAGGTAGGCGGTTTTAAGGCCCCCCCACACGGCCGTTTTGGACGCCCCTCGGTTTGCCAGATATGAGAGCAGTTATCAGGTCAAACCAACAGGTGTTGCAGCGATGGAAGCGGGCAAGAGAACTGGTTCAGATAGAAGTGATTGTACCCGACCTAAAAAGCCTCTGCATGTTTCTAATAAGCTCCACGAGCAGAAACGTGCTCAAACTAGGATCAATATTGGAGATGCTTTTGAAAAATGGAGAGAGGTTAGAACGCAGAAAGGTTTACAGACCGATGCAGAGCTGGATAAACACTGAAGCTTCAGTGTCCACCACATGGTGACCTGCGTGAACATCCACTCTAGAGAGGAGGGGGCGGGGGGAGACAGCTCTCTGTAATGTTTTAAATTTGGACTGCAGTACCCATTTTCAACACTAGGTGTCAGAGTTACAGATTGCTCCTTTAAAATAATAGAGATTGTTTCAGTTTAAAACGTGGTATTATAACATTTTGAACATTTATGAAGACCTTGTTTGTTTCCTCTCTCCTCAGCAGCCATAGTGCATGATGGGATCTTTCCGGCGTCCCAGGCCTCGGTTTATGAGCTCTCCAGTTCTGTCGGACCTTGCACGTTTCCACGCCAGCTCACCTGCTCTCCAGATCTCCAACGCCAGCGTGTGGAACAGGTAAGCTGCACCCTGACAGAAACCACTCCTGCACCTTCTTACTGTGTGTTATAAACCTAATACGTTCACTGTCTGAATTAGCTGAGACAATTAGGACACAGCTAGCAGCTCCCTCATGTCACTCAAAGAGGCCACGCCCCCTAATTCTACATCATTTTAAGCCGTAATATAATGTAAACAGATGAGTTGTATAAACATTCAGCCCGTACAGTTGAAGAGAAAAATGAGCTCTAGAGACCCAAACTGTTTTTATACCAGGCTGTAAACATGTTTATTTTAACATGGAGCTCTATGAGGACTGACTCACTGCAGGAGACAGACTCTAGTGGACACTGGAGGAACTGCAGCTGTAAAGTTGAACATTTTAACATGGGGCTCTATGAGGACTGACTCACTGCAGGAGACAGACTCTAGTGGACACTGGAGGAACTGCAGCTGTAAAGTTGGACATTTTAACATGGGGCTCTATGGAGACTGACTCACTGCAGGAGACAGACTCTAGTGGACACTGGAGGAACTGCAGCTGTAAAGTTGGACATTTTAACATGGGGCTCTATGGGGACTGACTCACTGCAGGAGACAGACTCTAGTGGACACTGGAGGAACTGCAGCTGTAAAGTTGGACATTTTAACATGGGGCTCTATGAGGACTGACTCACTGCAGGAGACAGACTCTAGTGGACACTGGAGGAACTGCAGCTGTAAAGTTGGACATTTTAACATGGGGCTCTATGAGGACTGACTCACTGCAGGAGACAGACTCTAGTGGACACTGGAGGAACTGCAGCTGTAAAGTTGGACATTTTAACATGGGGCTCTATGAGGACTGACTCACTGCAGGAGACAGACTCTAGTGGACACTGGAGGAACTGCAGCTGTAAAGTTGGACATTTTAACATGGGGCTCTATGGGGACTGACTCACTGCAGGAGACAGACTCTAGTGGACACTGGAGGAACTGCAGCTGTAAAGTTGGACATTTTAACATGGGGCTCTATGGGGACTGACTCACTGCAGGAGACAGACTCTAGTGGACACTGGAGGAACTGCAGCTGTAAAGTTGGACATTTTAACATGGGGCTCTATGAGGACTGACTCACTGCAGGAGACAGACTCTAGTGGACACTGGAGGAACTGCAGCTGTAAAGTTGGACATTTTAACATGGGGCTCTATGGGGACTGACTCACTGCAGGTGACAGACTCTAGTGGACACTGGAGGAACTGCAGCTGTTAAGTTGGACATTTTAACATGGGGCTCTATGGGGACTGACTCACTGCAGGAGACAGACTCTAGTGGACACTGGAGGAACTGCAGTTTTTTGGTACTTCTACTTTAGCATCCAGTCTGTTGTCCTCATGAACTCAGAGACAAACTGCAGATGTTATCACTCAGCTTCATGTCTGACTCCTCGATCCCAAAACACAAAAGACAGATATTATCTGCCTGGTTAGGACTCAACCTTTGCAGTATGTCAATGTATGTGTGTGTGTGTGTGTGTGTGTGTGTGTGTGTGTGTGTGTTATGGGTCCAAACATCAGCTTATAAAGAGACTAAAAGTGCTGGCTTGTTTTTTCCAGACCTCAGAGTAAAGATAAGGTTCTGTTGAAGGTCAGGAGGTTTTTGATTCTTTTAGGCATGTGTACCTCGAGTAAAATAAAACCATGAAATCCTCCGTACGCACACACAGGTGTTGTAATATACTCTGACTAGACCAGGACCTGTTTGTAAAGAGGTGGACCTGGGCAGCCTGTAAGCTTGCAGATACCTCCCGGGCATTTCCGTGCTCGTGCAGCTCAGTCCCTCTTTCTGTGTGTTGAGTTTATTTCTCCTGTCAGTAGAAACTTTGACTCCTTTGAGCGTTCGGCCTGTTTCCTGCTCTCTGGCGCTCTGCAGGATGTTTAGGAGGAAGCGGAGGTGGCAGCCGGTTCACGTCCTGCCGACCAGCTGAGTCGCACACGAGGACGACCGACACACACTTTACAATAACCGCAAATAAAATGATTTACAGGATGTTTGTTTTGTTGAGGAAGCTGCAGGAGCTGAGGTCCAAGATCGTGATCCTTATTTTATTTATCTCTAGAAGCTTTACGCCATGTTTACGTGATAACCATCCTCCTAACACAGAACTGTATTTCCTCTGCGTTTTCAAAAAGGTTAAGCGTTTAGATGACAATGTGTAGATAACGACCGTCGTGCACACGGATCTGCAAAAGCGACTTATAATTATGGATGCATGACATATATCTGTGCTGATAATGTATCGCAGGATATGAGGAATATTTTATAATTTTGTATCTTCCCGATAGTTAATCGATAAAATCAACCGCTAATAATGGCGTTCATGTACTTATTAACAGGCCTACACGTTCCTACAGTAGGTGGCGGTATGCGAGTATCAGATTACTTCATTACTGCCGTGTGCCGCCATGATTCAGAGGGGAGGGAGAAAGTCGTATTAACACAGTGAATCTTAAAAGTCACCTGAAGAGTCGTCATCCCAACGAATAGCCATTAAAGTTATATGAAGCAGCACCAAGTCAAAGTCGAGAACCGTAGCGGGGACTCGACAGCGTTTGAAAACTGAGGAAAGTTTGCAAGAGATGAGAGAGAGAGGCTAAAGCAATGATTGGACCGAAATTTAAAAACTCTTTTTTTTTAACTTTTATAAATGACTTAGTATTTGTTTCATATTTTGCTTTTAAAATATTTAAAACAACAACTCACTCGTCAACATACTTTCCATTCAAATGTTTTTTTGATCGACGGGATCGTTTGTCAGGAGGTTTAAAACCCGCCTCAGCTCCAGCTCTCAGTCTGTCGTTAGGTTGACTGAAAGTTAGGCTGAGACAGCATTTCCAGCATGGAGACCGCCATCGATGGGACTCCAGCGCCCCCTGCAGGAACAGACGGGTGACTCATATGATCTCTGACCTAACCTTTATTTGTTTGTTTGTGTCCTCAGTGTCCAATCAGCTGTGATCAAGGTGTTTCAGGGCGGGGCTCTGCAGACTAACGAGCTGTACACGCTTAACGAGAGCATCAGGTGAGTGTTTATTCTGGTGTAATGTTATCGCCCCACATTCATATTATTCAGATAAAATCTGCGGTCCGTCTCTGGAGTGTGCCAGCAGCGCCACTACGCTCTGCTCCGTTTCAAATGCGCTGCGAGTCACTGCGACGGAGCACGCTGCAAGCATGCGTCAAGCTAGACAGAATAGCTCGACCCAGACAGGAAGTCAGGGTAGTAGTAACGTCTTCAGAGGTAGTAACAGAGGTGTTACAGAGGAGAGACGGGATCAGCTTAGCCAGCGGGGGAGAGCAGCGCAGTGTGTGCATGCATGTCTGACGGTGTGTGTGCGTGGAGCTCCTGATGTGCCGTGCTCTCTCACAGGACACTAGACTGGGACACCAATGTTACGCAGTTGCAAAATAAATATGAATGTCTGAAGGTGTGACAACGGCAAAGCTTCATTACGGCCCTGTATTGGAATTGCACTCTAAAGAGGATCTCCATCAGATCAGCTGTAGAGGTTTAAAGAAGAACCATGTCGGCTGATCCTCTTCGTGTCTCTGCAGGTGGCTCCTAAAAACAGAGATGGGCTCCTTCATCACAGACTACTTCCAGGTACTCTCACTCCTATAAAACCACCTCTCTTCATTGGTCAGTTTGTTTTGTATCGGCTCCAAAAATCTCATATCAGTCCTGCCTTACTAGCTTCAGACACGCAGGATATAAAAACTGTCGTATGTTGAATATGAAGCTCGGTCAATTCAGAGCAGAGGAGGCTTTTGATTGGTGATTTCCATCTGGACTACACGGCAGTGATTTGACAAAATGTTGTCAGGATTAAAGTAGCGAGAGATGACCGCTCTTCTTCTGTCCTTTTTCAGAGCACATGATTTATTGATTGCTGTCAGGATGTACAGACCGTATTAACTCCCGTCATTCTGTAAGATCCTCGCCCTCATTTTTTCTTTGTGACAGTCAGTCGGTAACAAAGTGAAGCAGCAGCAGCAGCTCGGTGTAATGAATCTAATCTGTGCTCAAGCTGCTGAGCTTATCCTCATCCGTTGATTAATCACAGCGGAGCAGATCAGCTGATGGGTGTTGATGAGGAAGAGGAGCCGGAGGAGGACGGACTTCCTCTTCCTGTCAGAGCCTTAATCTGACTCTCAGGAGTATCAGTAGTCTGTCCCGTTAGCGTCCTCAGACAGATAAACACCATCCTGTCCTCCTCACTGTGACAGAGACAGTGACCTTGACTTCCTTTCAAGGTCACGTGTCTCTTCCTGTTTGTCACAGAAGGATCTCTTCAAACAGTGAATGTTCAGACCAAAGAAAGGGAACAAGGAAAGATCTTAAAGTTTATCTGTTCAATCATAACATCTTTAAGTCTCTTTAAAGGAGCAATATGTAACTCTGACACCTAGTACTAATTTTTGGCTCATGTGAATGAAAGACAACAACTCCCAGAATGCACAGCACGGCAGGCGACTCCCACTGTAGCTGCGGTGCTCTATTTACAGACATTTACTACAACACATACGGACGTTTTCTCAACTGATTCAGAGATTTCTACCAGCAGTAATTGGCATCTTAGAAATTCTTGGCGGCAAACGGACTCTATGTCTGTGTCCATAGGCAAACAGTGACAGCAGCGACACCACCAGTCCACCCGGGCTCGAGCTGTCTCCGGCTCCTTGTTCTCACAGCCGCCGACAGGCAGCAGCCGCCTCGCCGCTATATTGCGGCTCGTAGAAAGAGCCACGAACATCTGATTCGAGCACAAGACCTTCAAAATCCCCTTCATCCATATCAGTTTGACGTTGAAACATACTTTTTTCGCCATTCTTCTTTCTTATCAGCTTTCTCCATAGAGCCTGTTAGCATAGCTTCCTAGCAAGATGGCGGACGTTAAGTTTCGATTCTGGCAGTGAGGTCCCGCCCACTGATCTGTAATAGGTCTGTAGCTTCAGTGGTCGAAAACATGAGGAACTAACGATGTAGTTTCGCCCCTGCTAACCAAAACAGCCTCCGATGACGCAAAATTCAGGCTCCTTTTCAGAAAAGAAATAAGGAGCTTTCCCGTCTCGGGAAAATGAGGGCGGGATGCACGACCATTCAAAATACTACCAGGTTTCTAATGATACAAAGCTTAATGCAAATGGGTGAAGTATCCCTTTAATGTCTGATCATATAGTAAGGTCACTATTATCAGATTGAATGATTTTAATTATCACAATATTCATATTTCTGCACATGTATTTATGAATGTATCATCTCTGTGTGTTTGTGTTTCAGAACCAGCTGCTGACCCGAGGTCTGTCTGAAGTCCTGGATCAGGTTCTTCTTCACTCAGGTGAGTTCAGGTAGTGCTCTCTGGAGATGTGTTCACACATGCACAATTGAAAATGTCTAGAGAACTCCTGGCACACTGCTCCTGAAATCCTCCTGAATTTGTAGTTCACACATGCCTGTACAAAAGCAGGGGGGGGGGGGGGGGGGGGGGGCGGGGGTCTCCTGAGGTAAGACGTGACGTAAAAAGAACAACACCAAGTGTCGGAAGTAGCAGAGTCCTCTATACGACGCTATAATGAGAATATGTGTCTTTCTATCAATGCTACGTGTAGTTGAACAGAATCACAATCTGAACTAAAGAGTGGAGAAGAACATACTGGAGAACAGGAAACAGAATGCAGCAGGTTCATTAGAGCACGGAGATCGTAGAGGTGGCGTGCAGACAGTCTATGGTCGTGCAGCGATCACAGGGAATAAACGTCACCACCCCCTCCCACTCGCTCCAGGTGAATTCTCCTGATTATATCCTGCTGAGGCTCATTCTGACTTAATGTGGAAATGTTCCTAGGAGGGTTTATAAACGTGGATATGTTACCTGAACAACAGGTAGTAACCAGGATAAAGAAGGTTTATCTCTGTTTTAGGACTCCATGTTGTATTTTCTGATGGGTCTTCTATGCTTTAACATATAGTGTTGGTCCTGATGTTACAAATCATTTGAATTACTTGTTTGTCAGTAAGATTCCTGTTATAAAACATAATCACAGCTCACGTGTTGTGAATCCGTTTGAAGCTGTGGGAGTCGATAATGTTCAGTCTAACGTGATAACACACAGAGTTACATCCCCTCGTTGTCCTGTCACAAACAGCACAACAACAGACACATAAGGCTAACGTTTAACTGGCTAATTTCCTGTGTTTGTGATTCGTCTCCATGGCAACCACCTGTAGGCGACGAACAGCTCGTCGTCCTCGCGGACATGTGGGACCAGTTCTTCACGGAGATCCTCCCCACGCTTCAGGCCATCTTCTATCCTGTGCAGGTACACACACACACACACACACACACACACACACACACACACACACACACACACACACACACACACACACACACACACACACACAGGAGGATGTTGCTGATTAAACTCCTTACATCAATTAGGGATCATTTGAGTGGAGAGGTCAGTGGATTAAAGTGTGTGTGCGTGTGCGTGTGTCTGTGTGTGTGTGTGTGTGTGTGTGCGTGTGCGTGTGTGTGTGTCTGTGTGTGTGCATGTCTGTGTGTGTGTGTGTGTGTGTGTGTGTGTGTGTGTGTGTGTGTGTGTGTGTGTGTGTGTGTGTGTGTGTGTGTGTGTGTGTGTGTTTATGTTTGTGTGTGTGTGTCTTCAGGGTCAGGAGCTCACAGTGAGGCAGATGGCTCTCTTGGCCTTCAGAGACCTCGTGCTGTTGAAGCTCCACCTGGAGGAGACTCTGGGAACTGCAGCCTCCGTTCCTCCTCCCGTCACACAGATGCTGCTGGTGCTGCAGGTAAACACAGCATCATTAAAGGATAAACAAGGTAACGAAACACTGAACAACTGACTTAACTAAACCCTCTCTTCGTCTCTGTCAGGGCATCCACGAGTCCGGGGTTCCCAGTTTGGAGTTTGACCGGCTGGAGCGTCTGGTAGAGGTCGTCGTGTCTCCGTATCTTAGCAACGCTCTGCACAACAGAAACCAGCTTCATCTAGGTCAGTACTATGGGAGGAGTCACTCTGCTATAAAATAAGTATCAAATCTGCTAATTCACAAGCTAACCGTCTAGGTATGGTTCTCACAGACTTAGCTAGCTGCTAATAGTTGCTAACATGCTATAAAAATAAAGTTCTTATGTGACTGGTTGCAAAAAGTGGAGCCCAGACTCACAAAGTGGAGATCACAGAGAGACAGATTATTAGTCTGATATTTACATGAACACATCTCCAAAAGGCTCCAACAGCACAAACCCAGAGGTTAAAGGTCAGGGACTGGATTAGCTGAGGTGACACCTAGCAGACAGCTAGCAGCTCCCACCTGTCACTCAAAGTGGCCACGCCCCCTAATTCTACATCCCTTTAAGCCTTAATATAAAGGAAACAGGTGAGTTGTATAAACATTCAGCCCGTACAGTTGAAGAGAGAAATGAGCTCTAGAGACCCAAACTGTTTTTATACCAGGCTGTAAACATGTTTATTTTAACATGGGGCTCTATGAGGACTGACTCACTGCAGGAGACAGACTCTAGTGGACACTGGAGGAACTGCAGCTGTAAAGTTGGACATTTTAACATGGAGCTCTATGAGGACTGACTCACTGCAGGAGACAGACTCTAGTGGACACTGGAGGAACTGCAGCTGTAAAGTTGGACATTTTAACATGGGGCTCTATGGGGACTGACTCACTGCAGGAGACAGACTCTAGTGGACACTGGAGGAACTGCAGCTTCTGGGCAAAACATCAGTGGATAGAGTCAGCATCAGGGAGAGAGAAACGTAAGCCTCTGTACATTGGGCGTGCACTAACCATTAGGTTACCAGTGCACTTAGCATAAGGAGTTTGCGAGGTTCATTCAGGTTCAGCTAAAACTCAGCCTGCACTAAAAGATTTTAAATCTTAACAACCAGAGTCCTGACTCTCAAAGCTGGAAATCTCGCGACATTTCTCGTGGTCGAACATGATTTATGAGTTAACAAACATGGCGGATCACAGGTAGGAAGAAACTGCGGTGGTTTTTGTCGTCTTTTAAACTGAAAACTTACAAAGACATAATTTAAACTCTGGATAAAGTCTTGCAGGCGGCTGTATATGTTAGAGCTCGAGCTGGAGGTGAGTAGAAACTGATTTGCTGCGGTCGTTGTTCTTTCTTCTTCAGTCCTGCTTAAATTATGCAGAAACTACAGAAACAAATAGTGCTCTTGCTAACGTGTTGGGGTCAGGGGGTGTGGCTCTGTAGTAAATGTGCTCTTTAAATCCTCTCAGCAGGAAGCTTAGCTGCTAAATCTGCTTTGGTTTCACTGTGAGAGGTCGGCGGTGAATGACGCAGGTCACAAAGTGTCACAACAACAACTACACACCTGCTGAGCTCAGATACTTCCTATACAGTATGAGATGTGAAGACTTTTAGGCTGCTTGCACACTCCTGAAAATGTCGAGAATATTTCAGGGTTCAGTTTACATTTGGGGGACTCTGTAACGTCTGCCAGATGGGGGGAGCTCGAAACCAACGATCCAATCAAATTCATCCAAACGCTATGTCCCGCCTTCTATCTTGTGATTGGTTCAGTTGGAAATACGTCACGACACCACAGTTTAAACCGTGTCCTAACAGCACGCATGATCGCACGCTCGCTGCTGGACTTTAACACTTGGTGCCGCTAACTTGATCTGGAACAACAAAAAAAAGGACAAACAAATGAACTATTTTGATTAAAAAAAACTAGCTGTGTTTTCTTAAACCCTGGTAAAGATTAAAGATGATGAAATCCTTTTTCTTGTGTTTTCACGTCTCACTTCAGTCTGGTTTCCTTGTAGCATTGATGCTAACGGATGCTAACTGCTCTTTCTAACAAACTGATGCTTCTTATCCGTCTGTTTTCAGCAGCTTTTATAAGTTTAATTCCTTCCTCCACGTTTTACAAACAAACTGAAACGTCCCATCAAAGCTGAGAAAACCACAAACCTCACCCAAGCCGCTAAATCCTGATCAGATTAGGGTCCTAATCCGGGCCCTGAGAGGGAAAATTCTCCTGCAAGAGGCCACTTCGTGAGCTCAGCGACACTTATGTAAAAACTACAGAGTGAAAATATCCCACTGTGAGCCACAGGAACTCACACACTTTAATCCTTTCATTAAAACAAGCCCCACCCCCCTTCCCCAACACAGACGTCCAGACTCTTTGTGGTCGACGTGTTTGAAAACTGTAAAACTTTTCTTTTCCTGTTTCCTCATCCAGAATCACGCCATCTGCGGCCGTCTGCGTCGTTTCTAGGCGACATATCACAGCCGGAGATCACCGTCACTCATCATCACGCCTCCTCCGACTCCTCGTCTCTGGCTCCACTGGTGGAGCAGGAGGGCGAGGCCTACCTGGAGAAGACGGGCGGCCTGCGGCGCCACACTGTGGCCAACGCACACTCTGACGTCCAGCTGCTGTCGGCGTCAGGCAGGATGCACGCTGGGTCGGAGGAGGACAGCGGGATGGGTGGGGACGAGGGAGGGGTGGGGTTTTTAGTTGGGGGCGGGCCCTTGATTCCCAGGCCGTTCTCCAGCCAACCGGATATGGTGGAGTCTCCGAGGGGCGGAGTTATCTGCTAGCTGAGGGGCTTATGAGACAACGCACGCAAGGGATGATACAGGATGGGATAGGAGAAACAGGGAATTATGGGAATTGAAAACCAAGACAGTCAAATACAGGACGAACGAGAACTGAAGAGGCCGGAGAGGAAAGAAACGGACGATTTTAGACAAGAAAACAAGATGGCCGCTGCAGGAAGAAAAAGAAAGGAAGAGAAACAGGAAACAATATGAAAGGAGAAGACAAAGCAGCAAAAACCTGCCAGGCGAGTAATATAAACAGGATCCAGGACGGTGGAGGAGACCCGCAGCTCCCAGCAGGACCACAGCTCTGGATCTGGATCAGTCTCTGTGCTGGGAGGACTGGGAGTCTTTACTGAACAGAGCTGCAGGTTCTTGTTCTGGTTCTGGTTCTGCTCAGGTTTTCTCTTCAAGTTGTGTAAATATGTTCTTTTAGGTTTTTGTTAATGACAATAAAGATTCATTCAATTCAATTAAACTTGGCTTGAACGCTTAACGTCCTTTTTTTGTGCAACCAAACTAGGCGTGTCCGATCAGGCTATAGTCCTCGAAGCGGGCAACCCAGGTTTAATCCGACCTGTGTCTCCTTTTCTCGCATGTCATTCCCCGCTCTCTCTCTCCCGCTGGTTTCTGACTCTATCCACTGTCATGTCATGTTAGGGTTACCAATAGTCCCACCAGCAGCAAACAGGATGCTGCACGCGAGTAAACATGGTGGAGGGGAGGCGAAGGAACGTGCGGTTCTCCTGGACTGTAAGAAGGAGGAGAAACCGGTGGAGTGTGGAGAGAGTGAGAACGCCTCTTTGACATGTCCTCTTCTTTGTACCACGATAAAGGGGAGAAGGAAAATAAAGGTGTAGGAAAATTGCTGCAGCCTTCGAAATCTCCGGTGATGTGAACTCAATCATTATTCTTTGGATTTTGAGGACTGCAGCAATTTTCTTACACCTTTATTTTCCTTCCTTCCTCTTTATCGTGGTACAAAGAAGAGGACACGTCAAAGAGGCATTCTCACTCTCTCCAGTCCTCAGCAGTTTCTCCTTTTTGGTCTTTAGACTAGAGAGGCTGTCAGACGTTAATCTTCAGTGTATAGAAAGCATAAGGCTGGCTACACACTGGACGATTTTTGGGCCAGATTAACCCTGCCCCCCCAACGATCAGGGGGCCCGATTACTGTGGTCTGCCAGTCAGATAGTCAACAATCCAGGACACAAGAAAACCTGCATTGTTGTCATCTTCTCGCCCAGGAGAGCGGTCTGATGGTGTCAAAAAAGCATGACCCTCGCAGTGCTGTCCTGTCTGTACAGGTGAGCGTAGATGCAGTTCAGCAGGAAGGTGACGGCATCCTCGACTCAGTCCAGAATATGAGTTAACATGAATATAGGGATATGTAAATACTGAGATAAAAGTAGAAAGTAGCTGTCCTGTAAAAAGTGGATAGAGAGTTATTACTTAATCACTTTAGTCTGGAATCAGGTCAAAATTTCAGGACGAGTAAAATGTTCAAATCGATTAAAACAAATCCCACGTCTCTCTGATCCTCAAATTTAGTTTGACGTTTTTTTTTCCTCCAGAATTGAAGTCTTAAAGTGACAGAACGTTCATCTGGTCTGAAGGTCAGCAGAGAAACACTAATGTGCTCTCAGAGTGTTTGACCTTCACTGGGATTTAACTGCTCTTTCTCCAGGACTGACCTCTGACCCAGGCTAACCGGGGAAGCAGTATTAAGGTCAGGAGTAATTCCTCTGCTTCCTTCCTCGTCCTGCAGATCCACTCTTTGACTCAATCTGTGAGTTATCTGAGCTGAACTGGACAGACAGCGAGACAACACTTTCAGACTCAGTCCTGCTTCAACGAGAAATTTAAAACAGCTGCTGTAGCGCCCCCATGTGGTGTTTTCAGAGAAGTGACTTCCCCGCCCTTTAATGGACTGTGTTTTATTTAACAGTTTCTGTCATTTCTAAATACAACACAGTTTCCTAAAAGTTAAGACGCTGTGCACTGATAAATACTTTATTGAAAATAGAAGAAAGTCAAGATGTAAAACGCTGAAAACTGAAAAATAATTTGTTTTATTCTTTACAAAAATACACTCCCAGTTTGAATTATGGAGCCAGCAACACGTTTAAACAAAGTTGTGTCAGGGTCATGTTTACTTCTCTGTTGCATCACTTTTTCTTTTAACAACTCTCTGTAAGCGTTTGTGAACTGAGCAGGGCAATTTCTGTCATTTTGAAAGTGGAACTTTTTAGGGAACGGGGTTTGTAGGGCTGGATGGCACAAAATGTCCTTCACCTCTACAATTCTACAATGCCCCAGACGTCCCTCTCCCAAGCAATGTTTTCCAGCTCCTCCTGGGGGATCCCGAGGCGTCCAGCGAGCTCTGGGTCCACCCCTGGGTCTCCTCCCAGTTGGACGAGCCCAGAAGAAACCCAAGGGAGGCGTCCAGGAGGCATCCTGATCAGGTGCCCGAATCACCTCAGCTGGCTCCCTTCGATCTGAAGGAGTAGTAACATTGCATGATATGTTTTGCAGAAGGTGAATGTTCTTTTTTTTGGAGTAAGTGAAATGTTTTTGGCGTCTAGTGAAATTAATTTTGCAAGCACGTCTCTTTAAGGCCCCCCTCCCAAACTGCCCACTTTCTTCTGATTGGCCAGCTCTCTGGAAACCCTCTGGGGAAGCAGAACGCTGCAGGGCTGCCAGGGGAGGACTGCTCTCCAGTGCTGGGAGAAGAGAGCCTGTGAAAGAGGCTTCACCGTCTTACGTAGAGGCTTGAAGACGTCTGGTGAAATTCTTGGTTTCGTACCAGGGAACTTTGGCGTGATTTGCAGAAGAATACATTTTTTATAATTAAATTATAAAAATAGAAGTCAGGAGATTGGAATGTGTTTATTAGAGATGTTTGTGTCAAAGTCACGTCTACAACATGAGATTAAAAAACAATCTGCTTTATTTCTTCACAAACATTCAAACAGCACCAAGTCCGAACTCCTCGTCCTTCACAAAACTCCACTTCCACCTTTTTCCAACCTCTAAGTGCTTCAAAGACAAACTCTTTACGTCAGACTGTACACTCATAGTTTACTCTCATTTCACAGATTTGGCACAGACTTTTTTTTTATCTCTCTGCAGAAAATCTTCTTCAGTCAGTTTCACATTTAGGGGAAGTTCCAGATGAACTCTCTAACAGAAACATTCAATCCTCAGTAGGAAATGACTCGAATCCTTCACATGAACAAATATAAAAACGTCAGACGTTACATTTCAAGTTTAAGGCAGCCAAAGACAATTCATCTGATTTATTCAGGGGGGGGTTTCTGGGAGTTGTAGGAGACTTTCCTTCAGTCTTTAAGTCACCAAAACATTCAGTGTAGAAGCTTCAACCAAGTACTGTCTGATGTTAGATTAGCAATGATGCTATGATGTAATCTAATGAGTCAATGGCTACCTCTTTGCTTACTATGCAGGCACATTTCCAAAAATACATTTTTTTAAATGTCAATTCATGATGCAAATTGATCTTTAAGATTCAAACTTTAGCATTTTCAATGGAGAGAAAGAGTTAGCTAAGTATGCTAGCTGAATGACTCTTTCTATCAAAACGTGTTTTACTAATTGGAACAATTTCATACTCGTCAATCATGGTTGAAAAGGATCATTACATACACATTACCAAACAAAGAGTAGCAGCTGTTAGCTAAGTTATGGTGCTATCTCAATGATGAGTCAATAGCTAGTTCAATCTTTGTGATGCTGCTAAACATTTAGATGTACTTGTACTCAATGCCAACTCACGGTGCAAAGTGATCCTTAAATTCAAAATACAAAAGTACACATTTGAGAGAAACAGTAAGCGAAGTAATGATGCTGGGAGTCGAGGATGCGCTCAGTTGATTACGTCAAACGTCTGACATCAAAACTCATCAATTCATGGTTTAAAGAAATCTTTACATTTACTTTAACAAACAGAGTCAGAGAGAGACAGTTGCCTACTTAGCTGTTAGCTAAGTTACAATGTTACGCTGCAAGCTAGCTTCATATATGAATGGCCAGTTTAATCATTATTATGATGGACAACGTTGAAATGTTAAAACTGTTGATTCCTGGTCCAAAGGGATCTTTCCAGAGGTGCCGTTTTTGAGAGAAACAGTGAGCTAAGTCATAATGCTAACTAAATAAATCTCATCAAATGGGGGGAGCATGTTTTGCAAAGCTAATTCTGTTAGCATACAATGTTTAACTCGCCATTTAACGTTCAAATTGATCATTATCTTATCAGCTGTTAGCTAAGTCCTGATGCTAGCTCACTGAATGTAATCTTATGTTGAAATTAGCTTGTTTAGGCTCATTTTCAAGTCATCATAAAACAGACTAACGTTCATTCGTTCATGTTTAAAATGATTCACGTTTAAAATACAAAAGTACAAAAGTTTACAGAAACAGTTCCTCACGTTTAGCTTGTTGGCTAAGTTACCATGCTAGTTCTATGAGCGGGATCTAATGAGGGGTATTTTTAACGCTAATTGAGAGTTTGAAATGATATAAAATCACTAAGATACAAAGGTTTGTTTTACTGATGTTTGAAATGAACAGATAACAGTTCCTGTCGTAGCTAATCCAGCATTATTATCCTGAATCATTGGAAATATTAACGTTTTGATGTTTATATTGTCCAGGAGTGTCCTGAGTCGTGATTTTAAAAACATTCTGGATTAAAATGAGAGTTATAACGCAGGTCCACCGAACTGCAACCACTTAATCATTACATCCAACGGGCTTGTCAACGTAAGCTACCAGAACTTTAAATTCTGACTCTAAACTAGTAGAAATCAAACAATATCGATACCTTTTTTGATACCACAAAAATAGACGAGTCGAGTGCACCAGCTAAACGTACGCCTTGGTGTAACGTTATGTCCCACTTACAGTAGAGCTGAAACTTATGACCAAATTTTTTTTTAAAGGTCACATATTCTCCTCCTCTTCAATGTAAATAAGTCTCAGAGCTCCTCAAAACATGTGTGTGAAGTGTCTTGTTCTAAATCCACTCTGATCCTGTATTTGATCATGCCTATAAACCCCTCTATTTCAGCCCTGCTCAGAACAGGCTGTTTCTGTGTCTGTAGCTTTAAATGTAAATGAGCTGTGTCTGACCACGCCCCTCTCTGGAAGGGCTTGCCCTATTGTTTACGGTGAGAAGGCAGACTCAGAGGGCAGAACAAACACCTAGCTGTGGGAGTGTCACCCACCTGGGGGAGGGGTTACTGCCCTTTGTGATGTCATGAAGGGAAAATCTCCAAACGGCCTGTTTGAGCACACATTTTCTGAAAAGTGGAGCAGGCAAAAGACGGAGAGGATGGACTTTTCTCATCATTGGGGGGTTTGTAGACAGACTAGGGACACATATTAGTGTTAGAACAATATGCTAGAGTATATTCTGCATAATATGTGACCTTTAAGATGTATTTGTTTGGGCTTCCCGTGCCTTCTCTAGAGAGACAGGACAGTGGACAGAGCTGTAAATCAGGGACAGAGAGAGTGTGGACAGGTTAGACCTGAACCTGAGCCGCCCGGCCCGAGGACCACAGCCTCTGCACATTTGACAAGCGCACCAACCACTAGGACTCGCACCCCTAGGTGTAGAAAAAGCTTTAAAGAAAACTATAGATGTCCTTTTTCAGTATCTAAATGATACCAAAGTTCTTGTATAATTCAGACAGACTGCATAAGTTTTGGTCATTCAAAACATGAAACAAACAAATACTTGGTTGCCTTGGAGTTCTGTTTTTTGTTGCTGTGGTATCGAAACAGGTTTCACTATCGTTTCATTTTCTACTAGAATAATACAGAAGTTCAAAGTCTGCTTTAGTGACAGCACTGGTCTGAATAACTGCATGTTTAACCTGAACTAAACTTTACATGAACCTGACAGGTGGCTGTGTGTTAGTAGAAATGTGGATGAATAAGGTCTATACACACACACACACACGCACACACACACACACACACACACACACACACACACACACACACACACACAACCATACACACACACACACACACACACACACACACACAGTAAAAATCTACATCTTGTTTATGTTACATCCCGTCGTTTTCTCCAGCCTCCCGACCTCTACGTGACCTCTGCATGCCCTCTCAAACACTCTGTCCTCAGAGGTCAAGGGTCATTCTACTGTTTATGTTGTCTAAAGTGACGTCGCTATGGTAACCGGGTCTCTTTTGGGTCAGAGTTCGGCTGCTGCTGTCACAGTGGTCTGGCTGTTCCGGAGAGCCGTCTCCTCTCACCGCCGCCCCCTAGTGGGAAGTCTATGTAAGTGCAGGTTTCTTCTTCTTTACTCCCTGATTGGCTTCAGCGTCAGGTTCCTGTCCTCTGATTGGCCAGCCAGCAGGGCACCTCTCCACACCTGTAACAATAAACCAAGAATCATCAAGAAGCTCTTCTGTTTTCATTTTTGAAATGATTTTATTTCTTCTAATTGTCTTTTGTCTTATTCTGATTCTGATATAAAGCTTCAATCAGTGAGATGTGAAGTGAGTGAAATGATAAAGTGACCTTACTCTATGATCAGACATTAAGGAAACATGCTATGTTGAAGTGCTGGCTTCTCTGACAACAATGCAGCAGCCAGTATGTCCTCCTTCTAACTTTAGATTCTGGTCCTGAATGGTCTGGATTTGTTTGGACCAGAGAAGGTAGGCGGTTTTAAGGCACCCCCACACGGCCGTTTTGGACGCCCCTCGGTTTGCCAGATATGAGAGCAGTTATCAGGTCAAACCAACAGGTGTTGCAGCGATGGAAGCGGGCAAGAGAACTGGTTCAGATAGAAGTGATTGTACCCGACCTAAAAAGCCTCTGCATGTTTCTAATAAGCTCCACGAGCAGAAACGTGCTCAAACTAGGATCAATATTGGAGATGCTTTTGAAAAATGGAGAGAGGTTAGAATGCAGAAAGGTTTACAGACCGATGCAGAGCTGGCTAAACACTGAAGCTTCAGTGTCCACCACATGGTGACCTGCGTGAGCATCCACTCTAGAGAGGAGGGGGGGGGGGGGGGGGAGACAGCTCTCTGCAATGTTTAGAATCCCTTTATATTGCTTTCATGTCTTTATTGCTTGTATGTTTTTTAAATTTCTTTATCGTTTTATTGCTTTAATCTCTTAATTTACTTTATTGGATAGAGCAGAAAACCAGGGAGAGAGAGAGCAGGAAAGGAGCCACAGGCTGGACTCGAACCCGGGCCGCCCGCCTGGAGAACTATGACCTTTTTCTTAAGTATAATTCCAAATATAATGAGCTAAGAATAGTCAAAGTGCCCGTTACTTTTACTTCTGTCGGAAGTTAAGATATAAGAAGTTACTCAGTGCAACTTTTGGAGGTTTTTCTGGGTGTATGTTGAGCTGTTAAAGGAGACAGACTGACTGTAAATAAAACAGTCTGTGATGGAGACAGACTGACTGTAAATAAAACAGTCTGTGATGGAGACAGACTGACTGTAAATAAAACAGTCTGTGATGGAGACAGACTGACTGTAAATAAAACAGTCTGTGATGGAGACAGGAGGACTGTCTCCTCTGTCTCCAGTTTCATGGCGAGGTCGGCTCGTCACTTCCTCATATCTGTTTTTTTTTTACCTCTCTCTGAGTGTCGGCTGGCTGCTCAGGAAGCTCAGCTGCTGCTCCAGACGACAAACTCTGAAGGCCAGGTAGCAGGACGACAGGACCAACAGGAAGACCCTGAGACAGACAGACAGACAGACAGACAGACAGACAGACAGACAGACAGACAGACAGACAGACAGACAGACACACAGACACACAGACACACAGACAGACAGACAGACAGACAGACAGACAGACAGACAGACACACAGACACACAGACAGACAGACAGACAGACAGACAGACAGACAGACAGACAGACAGACAGACAGACAGACACACAGACACACAGACAGACAGACAGACAGACAGACAGACAGACAGACACACAGACAGACAGACAGACAGACAGACAGACAGACAGACAGACAGACAGACAGACAGACAGACAGACAGGTAGAGATGATGAAATGAAACCAGAAAAAGAAAAAACTGTTTTTTAATAAACACTCAGCGTGTTGTAATAATTCTTAAACTAACCTGCAGACATTTTTTAAATCCCCCTTCACTCTTCAACATAAACTCTTTATAAATAAATAAACACATGAATGATAAAACACTCTATACACTAATCCTTTAAAGAGACACTGCAGCGCTGTCAGAGTATCTCATGTGACAGTACAGAGTATCATCCAGCAGGGGGCAGCACAGAACAACACAAACGTCTTCTTAGGATAAAACTGGAAAACACAGAAGACATTAAACACACCACAGGCCTAACCTTTTTTTAAATCCATAAACGATCACCATTGTGTGTGCGCGCATGCAAGAGAGAGAGAGAAAGAAATGCATCTGAGATTAAAGGGGGTGCATCAGCTACAGGGATGGGTCCCTCATGTGTTCCCCGGTGAGCAGACGGGTCGTGTGTCCCTGTCATGACCATCAGATCCCTGGTAGGACGGGGCGTGCACACACATGATCAGAAATACACACACATGCACTAATGGAGGGACGTCAGGGGCTCAAGGGGACCTCGGCAGGAAGTGAACTGGTACCCCCACTCAAAGGTATTTTTTAATCAACTTTTTCATCTCTCTGGTTGTTTCCATATTTGACTAAATCTAGGTTTCTACTTAAATGTAGTCTTTTTGGCACAGACAGGAGATGTTGGGAGGAGAGAGAGAGAGAGAGGGTTATGACGTGTAGCAAAGGGCCGAGGTCAGATTCAAACGAATCAATGTTTCTGCAGGATTCTGAACATTTCCGGGTGATTCCTCGTTAAAATGGGTGTTTCGTGGGAGTATTGATTGTAGGACTCACAGCAGGATGAAGAGTTTCAACAGCTGGTACTCCGTTTGTCCCAGTTCAGGTACTGGTTCTGTCAGCAGGATCTTCTCCGTCTCCAAACTGCTGTCTGTAAAACACACAAAAGAAAAAAAAACACTCAAATATCTATCCACTGTTTGTACCTCAAGGGTTTTCCTGTGACTGTTTGAGTGACA
This sequence comes from Tautogolabrus adspersus, assembly GCA_020745685.1. Classification (NCBI taxonomy): domain Eukaryota; kingdom Metazoa; phylum Chordata; class Actinopteri; order Labriformes; family Labridae; genus Tautogolabrus; species Tautogolabrus adspersus. The sequence goes on along the minus strand of CM036539.1, from coordinate 32,878,610 downwards.
GGTGGGGTGGGGCCTACCTGTGAGCGTGTGCGTGATGAAGGGCGTGTCTGCGACGAGGCTGGGGGTGGAGTTTCCCAGCAGGTCCGGGAGGGACGAGGAGACGGCGGGGAGCGACGGCTTCCTCCTCCACTTCAACACCTCTGGAAACTCGTCCTAAAAGCAATTAAGAAATAAAGACTTTCAAAATAAAGGTCTGAAGAGTCCGTTGGCGTTTTAGATTTTTCTCCCAAGTCAACAATTTTGAATTTTATGACTCAAATTAGCAAAGAATCTACAGCCAAGTGTAAGAGGGGGTGGATTCATCTGCCGCTGACAATAGTCCCCACCACATGCTGAAAATTTCCTGTTTGTTTACAAAATTTAGATTTAACCCCTTCCTGAGCCCGTCACGTGTCTGTACGTCATATTAACAACATTTTAGAAGGAACCTAAAGGCAGCGCGGGGAAAGCCTCTTATCCACGGAGCATGAAGGGGTCAGTGAATGTCACACACAGGACCGAACAACAGCTCCTGGTATTTCCCTAAGCCTGTTTCACTGACCGGTGACTCACATCAAACCGTTTACATCGTCTCACTGACGAGGTGTTCGTGTTTCTGAATGTTCGGCCGCTCTCTCTCCCACATCGACAGGAAGTTTGTATTCTGACAGAATGTGTGAGTGTCTATACAGATGCATGAACTGTAAGTGAGACGCTGCTCATCTGAACATTTCAAGGGGGCGCTGTTGAGTCATCTTACAAAATGTGTCTATTAAACCACCAAAATAGAACATTTTTCAGCAGACCTGATGCAGGTCCTCTAAAATTAGAGTCATTGGGGAGAAAGAATAATAATAATAATTCCTTGTATTTCAAGAGGGCACACGTGATCTCAGAAACACACGTGAACAAGTGTGACTTCAAGAGAAAAACAAACATGGAGGATGATGGTCGTGGTCAGCTGGCTGTGTGGTTTGTCTTCATCAGCATTATAAAGACACTCATGTTGTTGCCATAGTAACACAAGCTGCTCTTTAATGTTCCACTTGACTCAAGGATTAGGTGTTTTTACGTTTTCTGCCATTTTTGTGAACTGTTAAAGTGATGCAACATCCTGTTAGTGACGCTGCACGGTCTCGCTCTCATTGGCTGTTGCGAGTATTCCAGCCCAATCTGGAACCCTAACCCTAAACCAAGTGCAGTCCAACGTGAGGGTAAAGTTACCATAGAGAGAGAGCTGGGCTCCTCCAGGTACTGCTTCAGACTCAGAATCTTCCCGTTCACCTGCAGACAGAGACACCAGAAGAAGAAGAATCAGGATCAGCTAAAGACCAAACTCCTCCTGTCGTCAGTTTATCAGGAGAATAAAGCGTCACGTCGATGATCCACAGACCTGCAGGTGTGTGCAGATCCTCCGCAGGACGTCGTACACGCTGTCTCTGGACAGCAGCGACACAAACACGTACTGCAGAGACGCACACACACACACACACACACACACACACACACACACACACACCAGGATACTGTGTGAAATTCAAAAACATTACAGTGACATGAAAACCTGAAGAAGTCTGAAATAGAGTCATAGAGTCAGAAGTAACGTTAAGTTTTAATTCATGAGTTTTACAAAACCAGAGCTTTATATGATGGCTTTTGTACAAATCATCAAATTGTCCTCGGCCCCCAACATCGAGTCAAATCTCCTTCACACTGTCTAAATAACACAGACACATCTACAACTTCTCAGTAACAAAATATTGCCAATGTTTGTATTTAAAGGAGCTATCTGTAACTCTGTCACCTGGTGTTTAAAATGAGTACTGCAGTCCAAATTCAAAACATTGCAGAGAGCTGTCTCCCCCCCCCCCTCCTCTCTAGAGTGGATGCTCACGCAGGTCACCATGTGGTGGACACAAGCGGCAACCTCCGTTCCAAAAAAATGAAGCCAATGCGGAAGTACAAAAAACTGCAGTTCATCGAGTGTCCGCTTGAGGCTGGCTCCAGAAGCACCGGAAGTTCCATAAGCCCCCAGCCAAAAAAGGCCGTTTTCACTACAAAAATTAACCCGTTTACAGCCTGGTACAAAAAACGAAATACATCTGATAAGTTAGTGGCATCATGTGCTCCCACTGTGGGGGGGGTGAATTTTTTTCTAACTCCTCTGATTTTTTGTTATTAAGGAAAACGGTCATGCCCATATAAGGGTTGTGGAGATTTGATTGACAGCTGCAGCGCTGAGCTGTCTCAGGTCAGAAGCAGTTCAGAGCAGGAGGCTAGCAGCACTAGCTTGGTCCGTCGGACTTTTTTTCTTCGTGTGGAGTGTTTGTCTAGCAACAAATATGGCTTGCTGTGCGATTAATTGGATTAACAGACCATCCAAGACTGTGATGCTTCAGTATTTTACGGTAAGTGATAAAGTAGTTTTATATTAACTGCATACTCGTGTCGGTATCATAGACTGTAAATATTACGGTGTCTATTTTTGCGGTCCTAGCTTGTTTAACGTTAGCTTGGTGATATACATTGGCTGTAAATATGAATGATATAGTGATATTGTTAAATGTACTGCATACTCATCGGGAGGTGTCGGTATCTATGTAGACTGGCCTCAGTGTAGCCCATTATTGACGGTCAATGGTTTAACTTTAGCCGATCAAGAGACACAGATGCTAATAGCTACATAGCTATCCAGGACTAATAAACTGGAGGGTTAAACTAAGTCTGAAATGTTAGAATTTGAATTGTTTAGATGTTGAAAAGTAAGAGTTTGTGTGATGTTATAAACTAAAGGTTAACACGATGGTTCACCATAGACTGTGATGGTCACAGAGAGTTGGGACCGGTTATTATATTAGCTTGAATTTCCCTCGGGATCAATAAAGTATCTATCTATCTTTAAATCATTGAAGTATTTATTTCATGTTAAGATGAAGTACTATACAAAATAAATGCCTTAATGTTTCCTTACACTAAATCTGTGGCTGTATGTGGAATATCATTCTGCAAGTGAGTGAGAGAGCTGACAGTAGATTGATTACAATAAGGTTTCTCTTAGAATAGAAAGAATCATTTCCATGTTGATTACCTTCATACCTTTGTTGTCTGGGTAGTACACGGTTGAATTTATAAATGCACTCTTACACACAGATGAAAACAGAAAATGCACACAAATGGATTTAATGGATAACTGCTATTTTCTGTCTTTTTTTGTCATCCTGGAGACCCTGCACTAAAAGTCTCTCCTGGATCCATGTCACATGCTCAAGCTTCTTCAGTCTTTTCATCAGTGGAAGTTCTGCTGAGAGAAGATGGCCAGCAGATGAGATGGCCGTACATCAAGGAGCTCCACAAGCTTCAGGAGAAGGAGGGTTTGCATCTTGACAACAATTGTGGTGTAAGAAGCTGTTCAATAAAAATAAATCTCCATCAAACAACTTGCAGTCATACCCTTTTCTTCACGTTTAAACCCTTTGTCTAGTTTAGATGGGAGAAAGCTGATATTATGTGATATTGATCTGGGAAGACATTTTGAACTGTGTTTTTATTCACAAGTTATTGATTGTATTTACTCTGTATGTATCTTGATTTAAGAATGGGGCTGTGTCTAAGGGCATATTCTTGCAATGACTCTGTTCCATCCCATTTTCAGAAATGAACTGCATTAGTATTTGGTCAAAAGTTGTGTAAAAGTAAAAACTTAGCTATTGAGTTGAGCATTAATGCACATTTTAGTCATTTCAAATCTAAAATGTAAACTCAGAAGTAGAAACAAAGGAGTGCATTTAAATATTTATTTAATCTGAAAAACCACATTCAAGAAAGCCTGTTTTTACACCAGAAGTTAACATGTTTACGGCTTGGTACAAAAAACCATTTGATGAAGGATAATTGTTATTCACAATAAGGGGCTCGATGTAACGGTTTGTCAGGAGGCTTAAAACCCGCCTCAGCTCCAGCTTTCAGCCTGTCGTTAGGTTGGCTGAAAGTTATGGTGAGAGCACTTCCAACATGGAGACCGCCATCGATGCAGGAACAAGTGGGTTACATCTCTCAGGCCATCCGGGGGAGACCTGCCTCGCAGTGAGTTGTTGAAGAAGGGAAGCAGGCCTTTCAACCGAAGTCCACCCCAGCAGAACCAACAAATGCAGATGTTGAGGCCTAGGTTTCTTCTTCTGTCTCTGCAGCTCTCTGGGCACATGGACGGACATAGCTGTCACCAATAATCCACACTGTCTATAGAAGAAAAACAAAAATGTTCAATGAATGCCTCAGATAAGGCAACATGTACAGTTCACTACACGTGACAGCTCAGGGTGTGTTTTGTTATTAGCCACATCTGCAGGGATAATATTGAACAAGGTAGGCACAACTCATAATAATAGATGCCAGACTTGAGATACATTTCTAATACCTACAGTTTTTGGGGTGTGCAGCTGACCCTTCGTCATCACTGGCCACAGACTCCAGGACTTCAGGGCTCTATAGAAAATAAATATCTTATGATAAATATAAAACATTTCTTTTTCAAGTGTCATGTTCACCCACATCGCTATCAGTAAATATAAGTCACAGACATTCCTCTTTTTGTCAGAGCAGTAACAACCATGAACTGTATGCATTGTAATATTGATTTCTTCTGGATGTCTCTCATTTATTTACAGTCTATGGTCTAACAGTAGTTTATCAACAACAACAAAGCTCCTTCATCGTTTTAAAACGGACTTCTTATCCTTTAATATGTAATTACACCCAAGCAATGATTTGTAACACAATAGGAGAATTTATTTGTAAAGATCAGCCTCAAAGTGGTTCTTAAATTGTATGTTAAAGCGATGCTAATGTATTGCTCTGCTAACCCGGTCTACTAACTGCTGTGACAAATAACTAATGACCATAATTATATATTTAAAAAAAGTGTAGTTTTAATACTTAAATGATATATTTGGGATGACGATAATTCGTTGTAACTGTGTTGTAGAAAAGTTGAATGTTAACTTACTGTTTATAGAGTTATCTCTGGACGAGTGGGAGCAGGAGAGCCGTGGGGGGTGATGTAAAGGAGACGTTAGCATTGTTGTGAAGTGATCTGCTAGCTAGCGTCGAGCTGGTCGAGCATCGGCGGACTTTAGTCCCGCCTTAACGCTGTGTTAGGTTGATCCCGCTTTCATCCAAGTTAGGTTGAGACAACAAATCCAATATGGAAGCGCCCGTCGATTGGACTCTTTTTAAGCCTCCGTCACAGACGGGATACGTCACTCAGGGTTCGTCCAGTATTATTTACAGTCTATGGGTGGACACTGAAGCTTCAGTGTTTATCCAGCTCTGCATCGGTCTGTAAACCTTTCTGCGTTCTAACCTCTCTCCATTTTTCAAAAGCATCTCCAATATTGATCCTAGTTTGAGCACGTTTCTGCTCGTGGAGCTTATTAGAAACATGCAGAGGCTTTTTAGGTCGGGTACAATCACTTCTATCTGAACCAGTTCTCTTGCCCGCTTCCATCGCTGCAACACCTGTTGGTTTGACCTGATAACTGCTCTCATATCTGGCAAACCGAGGGGCGTCCAAAACGGCCGTGTGGGGGTGCCTTAAAACCGCCTACCTTCTCTGGTCCAAACAAATCCAGACCATTCAGGACCAGAATCTAAAGTTAGAAGGAGGACATACTGGCTGCTGCATTGTTGTCAGAGAAGCCAGCACTTCAACATAGCATGTTTCCTTAATGTCTGATCATATAGGGGCCGTGGAAATAAATTAGGAGAGAGAGTGACATGAAGGAAATGAGCCGCAGGTCGGACTTTAACCCGGGACGCGTGCTTGGAGGACTGTAGCCTTCGCACATTGGATGGGACCTTACCGCAAGACCATCAGCGCCCTATAAAGCCTTTTTTTTTTTTTTTACACTCTCCTTAAAGGGCCAGCACTGACCCACATCACCTGTGGCTAGCAGACTGACAAGAATACTATACAACAGCAACATTCAACAATACACAATATCCCTTTAACCCATACTGTGTGGTACCTTCTGTCCCGTGTCCATGGTGATAGCCAGCCCGTTGGGCACCAAACCTGCCGTCCTGTGTTTCTTCACCAGCCGCACGGACACCACAGGTATACACACCTGCACACAGCAGAGAACAATCCATATTTTATTTTGAAAGGCTGCTGCAAAGAAAAGACAAACGACACATAGCGATGAATCAATCACATTAAAATGCTCTTATTTCATACATCATGTTCTGATACTGGTTTGACCTTTAACCCAGAGTAACCAGACGTCTACACCGATCACAAACACACAGAACATAAACAGGAAGACCTGCACAGTCATATGAGGCTCATGTATGTAAACTGGTCGTGTACCTTCTATGCACACTGACCTCGTGTTCCTTCAGAGAAAGATATACCGTTTCATACGGTCTTTTTAAACGGAACAATCTTTGTTATTTTAGTGATCGATAGAATCCGAAAGTACAGAAGCTTTCAAAAACTTCATTCATATTTTAAACAAAAGCTCCTGAAGGTGAGAGAGAGAGAGAGAGAGAGAGAGAGAGAGAGAGAGAGAGAGAGAGAGAGAGAGAGAGAGGCAGTGTCTTAATGGCAAAAACACACATAGGTTTTCCTATAAATGTTGTCACTACTTTCATACATGTCAGATGTGTTGGAGTTGGCCTGCATTTTTATTGCAATTCAAACTCCTATCTTCTCCTCATGTTCTCCTTTCATGTCGTCAGTCTGTGAATCCTTTAGAGTAGCTTCATATGATCTGATTTATCTGACACTGGAGTCAGTAAAAACCTGCTGCTGTCTCTTTAAGAACCCCTCCCCACGTGCCCATCTTCCTCTGATTGGCCAGCTCTCTGGAAGCCTTCCAGCAGAACGCTGCAGGGCTGCCAGGGGAGGGCTGCTCTCCATTGCTGGGAGAAGAGAGTCTACAGTATGTGAGAGGTTTCAGCGGCTTACGTAGAGACTTGAAGCCGTCTGGAGTAATTCTTGGTTGTGACACTATACTGTCCTGGTCTCGGTCAGTCTGGTCTTCACTACAAAACTACCCCCAAACTAAAAAAGAACAAAGGCTTAAAGGAAAAGGTGTTTATGGTGGGCAGAGCTCTTTCACTCACCTTGATGTCTTTACCGAACAGGTTTGCGTAGAAACACAGCCAGTTCCTGGAGATGTAGAGTCGTCCCTGCAGCAGGATGTCTCTCAACAACGCACATGAATACACTGCAGGAGTAGAAGAAGAAGAAAGTGATACGAAGAATGAGACGATGATGAAGAGGGACGATGGAAAGAAGAAGGCAAAGAAAAAGAAGTTCAGAAGAAAGAGGAAGGAAGAGAAACAAGACAAAGACGAAAAATAAGTGCAGAAGAGGAAGAAGCAGAAGAAGAAGCAGAGATAAGAACAAAGAAAACGGCGTGGAAGAAAAACAGAAAAAATGAGAAAAAGCAGAAGAACATCAAAGACTATCTTTTAAAGGGTTAAACATGGCAGGTGTTGTGCGTTGCAGGTAAACAGTCCGTACCTTTCATCAGGATCTCCTCTTTAGGAACAATCTGGAACAGTTTGTGGTACTGAGAGTTGTATTTACTGACAGTCTGTGAAGGCAGCACAAGACACGAGATTATTAATCACATGTTTCTGTAAGTAATTTAATATCATTTAGCTAAATGCTGCATTATAACACATTTATATTTATGGTTTATTCAATATAATAACAGATTTTAATCAAATGCTTACTCAACAGATCAGTCGATCCATCTTATCATAAATAACGGGGTTCCACAGGGGTCTATTCTGGGCCCATTACTTTTTATACAGTATACATACACCACGTGAACACTTAACGAGCCTTTTGCAAGATTTGTTAGCACTTGTATTAGCCTTCTGTCGCTAATTGCACTATTATCCTTTACTTACTGACACTCAGCATTCTTCGACTTTCATTCAGCTCTGTTTTCCTCAGTGGTCCCTAACCGTGTTTGGCTCGTGACCCCACTTTGACTTTACAAAACTCTGCCGACCCCAAACATCCAAAACACATACAGCTTATTGCTAAAATTAATTTGTTTTCAATTATGTAAAACTGTTTCTACTGTGTTACTCTCCTCCTCACATCTCCTGTCTCTCTTTGGTCCTATCTAGTAAAGGGAATACTGGCCCTAAAAAATACAAAAACCCGACTTGTCCAAAACTAAACCTTTCGATTGGCTCACTCAAACGGATTAAAACTTTTGAACAACCAGGCGCTGCATTTTATCGATGTGAAAAAGAGCAAGTCATCGAAGACAAAACAGACATTGGAGTCTTTGATTGTTCCAAATCAGACGGAATGTTTCGGTATGTTTTGTCCATTATTAAAGGAAGAATGTGCGACATGTTCCACATAAATATATCATAAATCAAGTCTCTCCTGTGTAAATGTGTCTCTGAGTCATGACTGTCTACAATGAGGGAGAAGCTCGAGTCCCGCTGGCTGTGTTGTTGTCAGAGCCGTGTTTACATGGACGGGACGGCCGGCTCCTCCCCTTGTGTATAAAAGCTGTTTTAGTCAAGGACTAGAGAGAAGAAGAAGAACATACTCACTGATTATTTGGATGTTACGTAAGAGTTTTTAGATCACGCTCATTCTGTGTCAGTTTACATGCAATGTGAAGCTACTAGCTAACTACAGAGTGCTAACATTAGCATGCTAACACAACAATGCAGGCCACAGGTGATTGCAGATTAATTATGGTGCGTTCTAATTGATAACACCTTGGTGTGAACTCGAGTGGAGGGGGGTTGGAGGTGTGTCGCTGGAGGAGAGAGGAGGCTTCAGTATGGAGGAGGTGTGGCCAATCAGCAGTTTGTTTTGGTTTCATGCTGGTGCTCAAGGGCGACATCTACTGGATCAAAGTCACACATTCTTCCTTTAATTAAAAGTTCATTGAGTGTCTCTGACTTTTTTGTGAAGCTGACGTGACGTACATCAGGATGACTGACACTTATTTGTTTTTACTTTTAATCTTGTTCAGTTTGACTGCAGGACTTTTAATCACCTGAAGACGTTCTGTGTTTAATAAGTCCTTCTTTAAATAAAGCCCTTCTTTCTGGACTGTTCTGTTGAGGTTTTGTTTTGTTGTCGGAAATTTAGGTCAGATGTTACATCATATAACCCCCCCCCCCCCCCCCCCCCCCCGTCCACCTGTCTGCCTTTATTCTCAGTCAGACGCTGACTTCCTGACTTCCTGTTCCTGTCTGAAACAACAAAGACTGAAAGAACAGAAAACAGATCGACGCCGGCTGAAGCTGCTGAAGCCGGTTTCATCACCTGGGTCAAACTGTCAGAGTTAAGAGGATCTGAACAGAAAACGAGTCGATGACATCGTTTACTTTGTTCACACGTCTCCTCTGATTGGTTTGATTTAAATGCAGATGCACCGGTTGGATGAAAACACGTCATTAGTGCGAGGTAATAAGATATTAATTAAAGCTGTTAACTCAGACGTGTTTGTTTGACCAGCTAATGTCTAAACATTCTGTCTACACCACACACACACACACACACACACACACACACACACACACACACACACACACACACACACACACACACACACACACACACACACACACCCCTGACTGTGTTCCCATAGAGACCAGACAGACGCCGGAAACTTCCGCAGGGACGCAAAAAAAAGATTTGAAAGGACTCCTGCTGAACCGCGGTTACGTCTGGACTACTGAAAACATCTACAGAGATTTGTGTGTGTTTGTGTGTGTGTGTGTGTGTTTGTGTGTGTGTGTGTGTGTGTGTGTGTGCGTGTGTGTGTGTGTGTGGCCTAATATCGCCACATGCATCATTAGGTGTGGTGTTCTCAGAGTTCGTGTCGTCACGTTGGGTCAGTTCTCTTTGTTTTGTGGAGTGTGTGTGTGTGTTGTGTGTGTCTAAGTGTGTCGTGCAGGACTCACTGATCCTCTGTAACACTTCTTCACGTCTTCGTAGGAGAGGTCGTCGATCAGCTGCAGCCTGCAGGACACAAAACAACAGAACATGTCACATCACGTCTTTACAGTGATAGCACATCAGTTTCTGTCAGAGGAGATGGAAATGGTCAGACATGCGTCACTGCACAGAGCTCATTCAAGTTCATTAAAACTACATTTTCTAACACAATGTGATTTAAATGTGTCTGCAGATAAACGTTCCTGTTAAAGAATCTGTTTAGTTCTCTGCCTTATACAAAAAGACATACTGGATTACATGAATAGATTTCAGTCATGTTTGAAATGGTATGTAATGTTTCCTGCAGCAGTAGAACATACTTTGAGTTTGGCGTCTAGGCTCCACAGATTTATGTTACAGGCAGATTTAAGGAGCGATGAGATAACATCTTAAATACCCCAGTTGGAGCCTGCAGGTTGATGCTGGGGTGATGGTGGGGCTGAAAGTTAAAAGCTCACATATCCTCCTCCTCTTCAGTGTAAATAAGGTAAATAGTGGATTTAGAACAAGACACTTCACACACATGTTTTGAGGAGCTCTGAGACTTTACACTGGTTAGACAGGAGGAGAATATGTGACCTTCTTAATAGATCTCACAGTAACAATGTGCAGAATTTCAGAATCTTATTGGAAACTTTTAAAGTGGCTTTAAGATGATATCTTTCTTCGTTGAATGTTTCAGGAGGATTTTAACTCTTTAGGTGGACTGAAGAAGAAACTGGCAGAAAATCTGAACATGTGTTTGTTTGTTTGTTTGTATGTTTGTTTGTTTGTTTGTATGTTAGAGCTCTGTGGAGAGTTAATCACAAACACACTCCTCTTTATGACACTTGAATAATTCAGTGTGAAACAAAAACAGAAAACAGCACCAGTGAAGATTTCTGTCAGAAACTCAACTTCTCATTGCATCATGCTCGACTTGTCAAGTTAAACTACATTTTGCTGACTTTAAACTTGAACTAAAAACAGCTGAGGAGCCTGCATGTTTATTATGTCCCCCCCCCCCGTGGACAAAGAAGGTACAACTGATGCCATACATATTTGAAACTGGCTAGCATGTGGACATTTTTTGAAAGCATGAGACAAAACGACTTAAAGGTACAGTACGTAGAATTGCATGCTAATGTTTACATTAAAATATCTAACTTCAATTAAAAATGGACTAAACCCATGTTATATATATTTTTTAGTTGAGTACTTACATCACCTCAAATATTTCCAAAAGTTATCAAAGCCAGAGAAATCTGTAATTTTATAGTTGTAACGGGACGTGTCTTGTAGGCGGCCGCCATGATGAGCCGCCACGACAGACAGGAAATGTTGATCGTTGTCAAGGAAACACCGGATGTTACGTCAAAGACCGCGGCATAAGCTAGCGCTAGCTGCTAGTGAAAGCTGCCGTTCTGTCGCTGTATGTGCTGCTGTGATAAAAACGTCATGTAAATTATACTTGGATACATCGTCAGTACACATATTGTCTTTCTCAGGTTGGTTTTGCCCGTTCATATTGATTCGTTCGTTTTTACTCCCATAATGCACCGCAAGCCTCGACGTCATCTTTTGTTATTGTTTTGATTGAGAGCCCCCTAGCGGCGGATTTTACATACTGTACGTTTAAAGCAACAATGTGTAGTAATCTGGTTTGGTGTGCTTTGGTGCCCACTTGTTTCTTTCCCGATCACACACGGAGCAAAGAGGATGTGACAGTGCGTTGTTTCGTGTTACATCTGTTTTGTTATCTGTGCGTCTGAGCTGCAGTGAAGATTTCCTGTAATAATCTGTCAAAATCAACATGAAACCACAAGTTTCACACTGACGTCCAGAAAGATTTAAAGCAGCTTTAATTGACTTTAAAGTCGTCTTCACAGGAAATGTTCTCTTTCTCTTTTTTTTCCAAACAAGCTGCTTATGATCATCTCCAGCCTCAATCCTTTATGAAACTTTGTCACCTGTTTAATACGGTTTCTATGGGAACAAAGGTAAATGTATTTAAGAAAAGAGAATCTGCATCCAACATGGAGCCTCGTTTCTTTTTTTGTTCCCAGTGTTTCTAAAATGCCACAATTCCCGAACACGATACCAAAAACACGACCTTTCAAAGTCCTGCCTGCTCGCCCAAGGATGGAAGGAGATAATGGTGTAAAAGACATATA